>VDFB02270651.1:62908911-62959803 GCA_007258455.2 Sequoia sempervirens
TTTAGCTACAAACAATGAACTCTAAAATTACAAGGAAAAAAGAACAGTGCTAAGAAAGTGTTACAGCCAAGAACTTTCCCAATGGATTTGGGCTTTCCTATATTGTTTGACAGTCAACCTGAAACATAGGAAACAACAACACATGCACAGACACAAAAGGATTTTTAGGGTTTACATTTTCTTTGTTTTACTAAATATATAAATCTATTGATTCAGATTGAACCACAGACGATAAACTCTAAAATTACAAGGAAAAAACAAATCGGTTAACAAAGTGTTACAACCTTAAACTTGTTGATGAATTTGCTATATCGTATAGCAACCAACTTGAAAAATAGCAAATAACAAAACATGCAAAGGCACAAAAGGATTTTTAACTTTTACATTTTCTTTGTTTTACGAAATATGTTCATCTGTTGATTCAGGTTGAACCACAGACAATGATGCAACGGAAAAGAATGTTGTTTCCAAATCAAACACACCAATTTTGCTCAGGAATAATTAATAGGTTTCAACAATATTAAAAAAATTTAAAAATCATGTACTCAAGGGAACGAGTTATGAATAACCCGTAACTAAATTAACATACAAACAGTTCATTTTTTTGTGTTTTGGGGCAATATGATAAACAACTAATCTGGAGCACATGTTTACAACTTTACTCCTTACCAATCATCATTTGACCCAGTTGGTGTTGTGTATAATGCACCAGATTTTCTCCAGTCCTCAAATAGTTGTTTAGTGTAAGGTTCATCCGCTGGCCCTCCTCTTGTCCGCTTATTGTGCAATATAATGAGTGGCCATTTCTTCATCAAGCTTCTTTGGCATGCCTCTTCCACAACAGATTTTAACTGTAAAACATTATCTATTGTGCATTACATTATAGCTAACAAACAATTACTTGAGCAGTCATACCATGTTTTAGTACGTCGTATTGTATCATGAATGTCATTCTCAGCTTTCCAAGTGTTGTACAAATATAAGGCCAAAAAATTAACAACTACAAATACCTGATGGATGTTAAAGCCCCCATCAGAAAAGTTTTGCTGATAAAGACCTACGTTTGCACCATCCACAATATATTCATAAGGACCATGGAGATCCAGCCACTCCTGGACAAAAGAAAACATCTTTTTCTCACACACCAATAAATTTACCAGTGTCAACTTAAAGTTGATATGATTCAAAAACTTGAAGACTAAGCAACATAAAATTATTATCAAACTTCCATTCAGTTCCTTACATATCTCAAATATTGAGCTTCTTAAGCAATTTATTCATAGAGGAAGTTACAAGTATATATCATAATTTAAATTTAGTTCTGCTTCAGAATGTAGCAACCCAAATCCTTGGATATTTTTTGTGCACCAAACTATCTAGAGGGCATTCTGAAGCTCTAGACATTTACATGTTCAAATCCTAGCAAGATTACAGCAAGTCCCCAAAATATAATATGTTTGATGTAGGAGGTCTTAAGGCTGACAGAGAGATTAAGTTTAGTAGACCGTGTGGCTGATAGCTTTGTTTTAGAGGATCAGTTCTTCCAGTACAAACATAGCCATTTCTTTCAAAGAACTGATTTGCATTTTTTGGCTCTAATATGGATTTAATTAACAAGGTTTTACCCTTTTGATCTTTTGGCTAGTGCCTTAATTTCACAGGATCAGTTCACAGAATTGTTTTGCTTTAGGGATTTTGTATGCAGTGACTTATGTACAATTTAGCCATTTTCTCTTCTTTTTGGGTTATTTTCTTGCAAATCTATCATTAGACATTCTATTGTCAGTTGATGTTCCTTTCAGCACTCCTGATTAGCTATTTTAAATTGCTGTACTTTTGGCTACCACTGATTTCTAAAATTCTAAAACACTAAGGATTAAAACCACAGTTTTCCACAAAGCAACCTAAGGAAAGTTATTAAATCCTCTAAAGATCAAGTGGAACTGAAGGAGTGGAATCTATAGTATCGGATGGTTGTCTGGAGTGCCTTACATAGGAGAAAAAGGTAGGTTCATTCAAAAGAGGATCAAGGAGCACCATGCATACATTTGTCTTTAAAAGATTAGAAAATCCAATGTGACAAAACAATCATTTTTCCACAAAACATCTCAATTGTAGAATATGTCAAAGGCATGATGGTTGAGGATCACTACTTCAAGTGACAATTTAAATAGGGATGAGAATTTAAGTTTAAACCATAGATGGCAGACTCAGCGAAAGCTCGGCGAGTCAATGAAAACTCGCCGAATCAAAGGACTGACAAGTCTTTCTGATATTAACTCGCCAGAAAAACTGGTCAATTTTTTGGCAAGTACTCGCCAAAACTTGATGAGTACTCACCAAAACTCAGCGAGTTTGACAAAAAACTCGCCAATTACATCAAAAATATGAAACACAAAAATAAATCAAAAAAATAGTCAAAAACTCAGATTTTTCCCTGTAAATGCATGAATGCACCTCACACTTCCTCACATAGCACTTGGAGAGCAAATATTTTTCATCAAAAGTTTCCAAATACCTAATTTCTCCCTTAAGTGATAAAATTGTGAAATGGTGTGTGACAAGAAGTTTTATGTCATTTCAAAGGCCTTAATTTGGGCTTGGTGGCGAGGGCGTTGGCCATGCACCCCACAAGGAGCGCTGCCCCTTGACCCCACTAGGGGTGCTACCCCAAGATCCCCATGAGGGGTGTTGTCCCTCGACACCCACCGAGGGTGTTGCCCCCAGACCCCCATGAGGGATGCTGCCCCTCAACCCTGTTGGAGGCGTTGACCCCAAACCCCCACAAGTTATTGGGATCTCTTCTCATATAAGAAATTTGATTACAATGAGGGGATTTGGGAGTTGAGACTAGTATCAACAACTTAGACAATTATCTTTATCACTGTCATAATATCATTTGATTAGAACATCTTGTTAATTTTATGATCAGATATGAGAAGCAGAATTTAATTCAAATTTTAATCAAACAGACACAGCATATACCTTGGGAAAACCCTCCACTTGAGGGAGAAAAAACCCAGCAACAATATATCATTTATATATTGAATATGAAACAACAATAATCTTTACAATGAGGCGGATTACAAGGCCACTCCACAGCACCAAAACTTGATGCAATATATGATGATAATAATGCCCTTCAAAAGACAATAAATTCAGCCTTCTTGAGACTTCAATCTGCACTTCAATCTGCACTTGAATGGAATTCGCACTTCTCTAGATATCGAACAATGAATAATGAATGTGTATGAATGATGGCAAGTGAACAATGATCATCTCGAATATATACAAGAGTGGGAGAGATCGCGTCCCTTCAAGTCAACATGTCGGCCTTCAATATGAAACAATATGTCTCAAAGGTGGCGAATGATCAAGGTCAGCCTTAATGAAAAATCGTGTCTCCTCAAGAAGTCGGCCTTCATTAATTAACAATAATTAAATATTATAATTCAAGGTGAAGCGCCTCTTCACCAATAGGCGTCTTAATAAATTAAATAGCCGATAGGCTATGCATTTAATTTATTCTTCAATGATCAATCAGGGCTGGAAGTAGAAGCCTGACACTGCTATCATCAACACTCCCTCTCAGCTAGGGAGGAATACTTCCAGTTATCCAATGTCATCCACAATGGTTACACCCATATGTGAAAGGAGCTCATCACGGATTCACTCAACGTGATATCAACCATCATGGCTACTCCCATGTATGGAAAAGCATATGTGCACAAGTGCCCATCACGGAATCACTCAACGTGATGTTGTCATCTCATCATGACATTCACCATGGCTACTCCCAGAGGGTGAAAAACACAAGTACAAGAAAAACCATCACGGACTCTCTCACGTGATGTTGTCATGGAGTCACTCAACATGACATCCACCATGGCTACTCCTAGAGGGTGGAAACAAGGGCTTTCACCTCAAATTTCTCTCACGAAGAAAGATACATTAACAAGGGCTTACACCTCAAATTTCTCTCACAAAGAAAGATGCATTAAAGCAAATCACAAAAGATCACCGAAGCTGAGTCTCCCTCTCAGCTAGAGCTTCATTCTCCACAATTCCAAGCTTGTCTCGAAAGTACACAAACTTTAGTCTGGAGAGAGGCTTGGTGAGAATGTCAGTCGTCTACTCATCAATGCTAATGTACTTCAACCGGATAGCTTTCCTCAATACCATATCTCTAATATAGTGGTATTTGATCTCAACATGTTTAGTTTTGTCATGAAACACTAGATTGACAAAAAGTTTCACAAAGCTTTGATTATCACAATGAATGACAATCGGCTCCAACAATTGTCCAAACAATCCTGCAAGGAGCTTTCGAAGCCACACTGCTTCTCGAGCTGCCACACAAGTTGCAATATACTCGGCCTTTGCAGTGCTTAATGCCACTGAAGACTGCTTCCTACTACACCAAGAGATCATCGTAGACCCCAAACTGAAGCAACATCCAAAGGTGCTCTTCCGATCAACAACACACCCTACCCAATCAGAATCAGAATATCCATGCAACTTCAAATCCACACCAGAAGAATATCTCAAGCCATACCCAATTGTGCCACGCAAGTATCTCAAGATATGTTTTGTTGCAACTAGGTGTATTTGCCTTGGTTCGCACATGAACTGACTAAGTGCACTCACTGCATAGCAAATATCTGGTCTAGTATTGACTAGATACATCAATGATCCAATCAACTGCCTGTACATAGTAGGATCCACCAGATCTGAACTAGCTGCAGCCTCTTTTAACTTCTGAAAATTGGTTTCCATAGGTGTAGACATGGATTTGCAATCCATCATACCAAATCTCTTCAAGATGTCTATTGTATACTTCTCTTGACTCAGAATGATCTCATTAGGCCTCTGCCATACTTCTAAACCAAGGAAGTAATGCATGTACTTAAGATCCTTCATTTCAAATTCAGAAGCCAACTCCTTCTGGCATTTGATAATGAGGTGTTCTTCTCCAGTAAGAAATAGATCATCAACATAGAGAACCAAGATCAAAGCCTCACCATTAATTACCTTGAAGTATAGGTTTGAATCAGCATCATTCTTGGAGAAGCCCAAGCTGAGCAGGTATCTATCAATTCTCTCATACCAAGCGCAAGGAGCCTGCTTAAGGCCATACAAAGCCTTCTTCAATCTACAAACATGAGACTCTTTCCCATGAACCTCAAATCCATCAGATTGCTCAATGTATACCTCTTCTTCAATTACACCATTTAGAAATGCAGTCTTCACGTCCATCTGATGTAACTTCCATCCTTTAGCTGCTGCAATAGCAATGATGGTCCTAATGGAGGTATAACGAGCAACTGGAGCAAATGTTTCCTCATTGTCTATTCCCTCTTTCTGAGAGAACCCCCTAGCCACAAATCTAGCTTTGTACTTCTCAATGCTTCCATTAGCCGCATGATTGATCTTGAACAGGCACTTAGAAGATACAACAGATTTCCCTTCTGGTCTAGGTACTATATCCCAAACATCATTCTTAAGAATAGATTGATATTCTTCAACCATAGCATCTCTCCCTACTTGCTGACTTGAAGCTTCCTCAACACTAGAAGGCTCAGATTCAATCATTTGACTCAACAATGCAACATAGCTTGAAAACTTCTGAGGTCTTTTGCTTTCTCTGAATGTTCCTTTAAGAGCTGCAAACTTTTCTGCCTCTTACATTGTTTTCCTAGCCCATAGAGGTCTCTTTCGACCAATAACAATGTCTGTAGGCCCATTAGTAGGTTCCAAAGGCTCAACTGGATCATCATCTTCTTTAGGATCAGTAGCCTCCCTCTGAATCTCAGGAGTATGGTCAACTTCCATGTCCTGAGGAGACTCTTGGTCTTCATTGTCTATCTCCATGTGAGTGCCCTTAGATCTCTTAAATGCAACATCCGCTTCAAATGTAACATCCCTACTGATCTCTATCAGTTTCTGACCTAGAATGTAAACTCTGTAGGCTTTTGAAGACTCACTGTAGCCCACAAATATTCCCTTCTTGCCAGATGGTTCCAATTTTGTCCTTTTATCAAAAGGCACATGAACATACACAGGACAACCAAAGATTCTCAAATGACTTACTTCCGGCTTCACACTCGTGAAAGCTTATTCAGGAGTCATGTTTTCCAAAATGCGGTGAGGGCTCCTATTATGAACATACACTGCTGACCTAGATGCTTCAACCCAAAGGAAGGTTTGCAGATCTTGATCATGAATCATGGCTTTAGCTGCTTCTACAATAGATTTGTTCTTCCTTTCTGCAACACCGTTTTGCTGTGGATTGTAAGGGACACAAAACTCCCTCTTAATTCCTGCCTCAACACAAAAGTCACGAAAGCTTCCAAAGATGTATTCTCCTCCGTTGTCAGATCTCAGAACTTTGATCCTCTTCTCGGACAAGTTCTCTACTTGAGCTTTAAATTCCTTGAATCTCTCAAGTACTTCCTCAGATTCTTTAGTCTTTAAGAAATAAATCCAAGTCTTTCTAGAGTAGTCATCAATGAAAATTACATAATACAAGAAAACACTCAAAGAAGCAACAGACATTGGACCACACAAATCAGAATGAACAAGATCTAGAATGCATTTAGATCTACTTTCACTACTATGAAAGGGTCCTTTAGTATTCTTACCCAAAGCGTATCCTCAGCAAGTACCTTCATGCTCCTAGCTGAGTTTAGGAATGCCAGTGACCATCTTCTCCATGGTTGGTAGTGCTCTAAAGTGAAGGTGAGCAAGTCTTCTATGCCAAAGCTCACACAAACTTGATGAATCATGCAACAAAGCCTGTAATGGACGAGCGGAAAGTCTGTAGAGACTCTCATGCCGAACTCCAATTACTCAAGCAGTCTTGATGCTTGAGTTCTTCGGCCATGCAAGGACTTTACCTTCAGGGAATGAAACTTGATATCCCTTATCCTCCAAAGCTGAAATAGAGACAAGGTTCCGCTTGATGCCAGGTACAAATAGTACATCACTCAACTGAAGAGAGATACCAGAATCTAAGTAAAGAGAGGAGGTCCCAACACCTTTCACAGAATAGCATGCATCATCTCCAATTATGACTTGAACACTTGAATCTCTCTCCACCAAATCAAATAGATGCTCTCTAAATCCAGTGATGTGGTGAGAGGCACCACTATCAATCAACCAAGTGTTGTTGTCCGTTGGAACATTGCTTGATAAGGCAAAATAGAAAAGAAATCCACTTGACTCCTTTTGAGGAGAGATCTCGCCCACATCAGCAACTAAAGCATGTTGCTTAGGTCTAGTTGGACAATCTTTTGCATAGTGACCAAACTTGTCACATCTGAAGCATTGTATGCGGGAGAGGTCCTTCTTCTTCTTAGATGCAGGGGCACCATCTGATCTTTTATCTCTATTCCTCTTGAAGTTGCCTTTCTTCCCTTCTCTTCCTTTCTTCTTCGAAGATTGAGTGGCAAGTACATGAATGTCTTCATTTCTAAAACTTTGCCCATTGCCTCTCGCAGCCAATCTTGATTCTTCTTGGATGCAATCTGCCCTCAAGCGATCAAACTTAGGTAGTTTTGATCTCCCACTGATACCTTGGATAAATGGCTCCCAAGATTGAGGAAGACCATTAAGCGCCAACATAACCAAATCCTTATCATCAATCATATGCCCAATGGTAGAGAGTTGATCTCTCAACTCGGTGATCTTCATGAAGAAAGAGATGACAGAATCTCCTTTTGCCATCTTGACATGATGAAGTTGTTGCCTCAATGCAGGAGCTTTGCTTGTATTGTTGATCTCATAGATTTCCTCCAAGGTCTTGAACATTTCCCTTGGTGTCTTCAACTTGGAGATGACCGGCACAAGGTGGTCCTTCACGAAGTCTACCAAAATCTTCTTCGCCTTAGTGCAATTCTTCTTCCATTGAGACTTCTCATTCTCATCGGAAGGTTCTGGAATTTTGCTCTCCACGAACTCAGCAATCTCATTTTCTTCCAATGCAAGCATTACTCTAAACTTCCAAGATGTGAAATTGGAAGCACCTTCAAGCCTATCTTCAATCTTGAGCCCATTCACCATTTTTGAAGATAAGGTAGATGCAAGAAGATGAGAACAAGAGTGGATGATAGTGCTGCTTATATAAATCTGATCACGATCTTTCTTAAACCCGCTCTAATACCATGTTAATTTTATGATCAGATATGAGAAGCAGAATTTAATTCAAATTTTAATAAATAGACACACATATACCCTAGGAAAACCCTCCACTTGAGGGAGCAAAAACCCAGCAACAATATATCACTTATATATTGAATATGAAACAACAATAATCTTTACAATGAGGCCGATTACAAGGCCACTTCACAGCACCAAAACTTGATGCAATATATGATGATAATAACGCCCTTCAATAGACAATAAATTCGGCCTTCTTGAGACTTCAATCTGCACTTCGATCTGCACTTGAATGGAATTCGCACTTCTCTAGATATCGAACAATGAATAATGAATGTGTATGAATGATGGCAAGTGAACAATGATCATCTCGAATATATACAAGAGAGTGGGAGAGATCGCGTCCCTTCAAGTCAACATGTCGGCCTTCAATATGAAACAATATGTCTCAAAGGTGGCGAATGATCAAGGTCGGCCTTAATGAAAAATCGTGTCTCCTCAAGAAGTCAGCCTTCATTAATTAACAATAATTAAATATTATAATTCAAGGTAAAGCGCCTCTTCACCAATAGGCGTCTTAATAAATTAAATAGCCGATAGGCTATGCATTTAATTTATTCTTCAATGATCAATCGGGGCTGGAAGTAGAAGCCCGACGCTGCTATCATCAACACTTCTCCTCAAGTTTTCACTAGACTACAACGGTGTGCAAAGATTAGAACCTCTCCCCAAGTTTTCACTAGACTGGGATAGAGGAAGATGTCAAATGCTGTAATATGCAATTTATGAATTATGATGATGATTTTCAAAGACAATCATCATAAATTCATAATCATTGCCAGGTAACTATCGTATCAAGGTTTAGCATGATGATGCGATTTTGTACTCAATTTGTATTCAAATGAATCAAATTTAATAGAAAACACTTTTGTACTCATTTATGGACTCCAGATATATTTTGTCTTTAAATTTTGCCAAAAAAATAAAAGTGTTTTTAAAGAAATTTAAGCAATTTTTTAAGTTGCCGAGTCTCTGCCAAGTCACAAATTTTGGGTCCGCCGAGTTTTTGCCAAGTCCAATTTTTCCAACTATGGTTTGAACCACTCATGTATCCCATAGCAATTCAGGCCTTGCTGGTGCAAGTCCCATTCTTAACCATCTCTCGAATTCCTACCTACAAGCTATCTCTCTTGATTGTTAGTGGAAGGTTTTAATTTTCCATAGGCAATAAGAACTAGTTGTTGAAGTGCATGCGCGCAAGTTGTCACTGGCACTATGATAAAGGGTTCTTTTGGAGATTGGCTCTTAAACACCATCCTTGAAGAGTCTTGCATTTTAGCATTCCACTTTAAATTCCTACCTTGGTCTCACATCTATCAGAAAGGCAATTGTGTGGCAGATTTGCTTGCAAACAGTGGTTTGGAGACTTCATCTTCCATCGTGATGCCTCACCTTTGACAATGTCAGAGTTTCATATGATTGTTGCAGCTGAAGCAGGTGCTTCACCAGATAATCATAATTGCCGATGCCCACCTTTACTTTAAAGGGCATTAACTTTGCTTAATGGCACTGTATTCTCAATGTGATACCTAATCTCATCAAGTGTGCTTGTAGAAATTAAGAATTGACAAATTAATGGACTGTGCTACTTATAATCAAAATAAATGACAGTCATGAAAGAATGCTATGATAGAGAAGTGAACATAGATTTTTACCCTAAAAATCCCCCAAAGGGGAAAAATAGCTTAGTACTAGCAGTCTAGCAATGCTACAAAATTATTATTGGAAGCTAAGCAATTACAGTGAGTTGTAAAATAGTGTGGAATACAATCTGCCCCTTCCTCCACTTGGCTACAAACATGCTGTCAAATCTATGGAAAGAATTACAATTGGAATTCTATTTCTCAATATTCAACAAAACTCAAATCTACCTCTCCTAATCCAATCCAGCTCCCTCTTATCCATAAATAGGTGTTGGGATGTCCTTGTATACCAGAAGATCCCAAAGGCGGAATTGGAAGGAGAAACATTGGATTGTTGCTTCAAATTCTAGATTTCTACTATCATGACAAAACTGCCCCTTCACGCAGACTGGCAGTTTCATTATTGCTAATTCAGAGGAACTGATGGTTTCATTCTGTTGATGAAACCAGGTAGTTTCTAAAAGCTGAAACTGCTGAAAGTGATTCCTCTAATGAAATTGACTTTTCCCTGATCCTTATGGATCAGCATGTCAAGTCATTCATTGCCATACTCAATCTAAGGTAAAATATACTCTGATAAAATAGCATGGTGGGTGGTGGCAGCTCTAGAGGTGATATCAGCCTAGTTAGAGATAGCAGCATGGCAGGCAGGGCTTTTCTAGTGATAACACAACTTTGGGACTGGATGAAGCTTCATCTAAGCCAACAGCTGGTGATGGTTGGTTTGTCAATGGCCCCCCATTTTTGGTGTTCTCTCTACATGAACTTTGTAGCTTAATGTTTTGAACTTCTTTGAATGTACTTGACATTTTAGGGGTTACTAATGTAATAAGGCTAAGATATGCTATTTTGGTGCAAGCTAGATATCGATGCTACTATAAGGTTTTGTAAGACTTGTTCTGCTGGACTAGTATTTATGTAGTGAAACATGTAATGCAAGATGATAGATATAAAAGTGTATCAAAGTGGTCATTTGTCAACTTACTGGTATATACATATCTTGTGCCAATGACCTAGTTGCTATGTCGGGAAAAATAACGTTTCGGCCATTCATGGAGATCAATTATCAATAACAGACATAACATATCCACAATCCATGTAAATGTAATTTAGAATGTTTCTTGTAAAAATTGTGGGAGTGTTTTTGTATGAACCAATGTTCCACAGGGACATGCTCCCCCCGATGCCCAAAAAAACCTCATGTTTCCTAGATGTCCTTGTCTCAGAGACTTGGGAACTTGGAGGGGGCGTCCCCCCACCATCCCACCACCAACACCACCATCCCACCACTAACGTCACTATCTCCAAGACACCGCTAGGACTTCGAGGACGTCGGGTTGTCCTCAAGATGTCTAGGGGACTCCTAATTGTCTCCAAGATGTATAATTCTTATACTCATACATCTTTTTATAACTATTTTTCATGTACTATATGTATTCCAGCACCCTGCCACCACCCCGCCACCGTCCCCCCGTCATCCCCCCATTGTCCCCAAACTTAGGCCCTTGGTCCCCCCGTCCCTGAAACCCGTCCCCACGTCCCCGCATCCCCCCGTAAGGAAACTCTATGGAACTATGGTATCAACATTTCAGATCATACTCCATCTATTAGGATGAAGAAGAAAATAATAGAATTGCAGACTTAGCTCAATAAATAGATGGGAGAGTCAATGGTAGGGGAGGAAGGAATGAAAAATGAGAAATAAGGAGAAGATAAAATTATAAAAGAAGCCAACACAAAAACAAAAACAAAATAAAATGCCAAACCAAAATAAAATATAATGCCAAGCAAAAAGGAAACTAAAAAAGCCATATACATAGCTATATAAAAGAATTAAAAGAGAGTAAATAATCCATAGTTGCAGCAATAGAAAAGAAGAAATGAAATACAAAAGGAGTGGAAATGAATATACAAGAAAAGAAAGGAGATAAAAACAAAGATCATAAAAAGAATGGGACAATTATAACAGGTTAACAAATAAGAGAAATAATCAAAAATATATTAATATAAACAACAGAATAATTCTAATCTACTTTCCTTTCTGATTGCCATTATATTTTATTATTGTTTTGTGTTGGTTTAGTTTATAATTTATTATTTTTGTGCTAGTTTAGTTTATTAATTTAATCCTCTCCTTTCTCGTTTCTCATTCCTCATTCCCTCCTCCCTACCACTAACCTCCCCATCTATTTATTGAGCTAAATCTGCAAAAATACTCAACACAATTTTTACTAGAAGCATTCTAAATTTCATTTATCAATTCATTAAGGGAAAATCCTCCACCACAGGAGAAGGTTTGTTTATTTGTTGTTATTGGTGGGATAAAACCAATTATTGAACATTTTACAATAACTAATTCATTCTCTTTTTTCTCCTATGGTGGGTCTAGTTGACGTCAATGTACTTAATGGAATTTTCTATATAAGAAACTCTACTCTACAATCCTAACACATCTAAGTATCATGAAAATAGATAACGATGGATCGTGTGGTGTTATCTGAAATGTTAATCGGAGAAATTCTGCACAGTTTCTTCTCAAAACAATTGTTTTTTAAGTATCATGGACCGTGGACATTTTCTGCTTAGAGGAGATGCATCAATAAATATATAAAGTATATTTTGATCTTTAAAAAATGGAGGATCATTGTCCTCAATATTAAGGCTGTTGCATAGTCTTTATTTCCAGTAAGTATCCAGTCCTCTTTATTATGCTGTTAAGAGATGAATAAGATGTAAATACTGGATGGTGGCTGTTATGATAAGCATTCATCAAGGTATGCTTGGGGTTGGTTATGTAATATACTGCCCAAAAATATTTATCCAAAACTTGAAATTTTTCACAATTTTTGTCATGCAAGCATTTCATAAAGCAGAGTGCATTTTAGTATAGTATTGGCAGAATCAGGATCATTCTTCTCAAATACAATTGTTGATAATAATTTACTGAATAAAATCAGCACCAAATTTCATTTGATAAAATAAATGAACTGCTATTATGCACTGTTACATTCAGAAATCCCATACAAAATTATTGATATCACTGTATAGTAGTAAATTTGCACCCCACTTGCAA
Source organism: Sequoia sempervirens (assembly GCA_007258455.2). Taxonomy (NCBI): domain Eukaryota; kingdom Viridiplantae; phylum Streptophyta; class Pinopsida; order Cupressales; family Cupressaceae; genus Sequoia; species Sequoia sempervirens. The sequence continues at coordinate 62,921,845 of VDFB02270651.1, forward strand.
ATTCCCCTTTTACATCCTTCACCTTAGAAAAATCAAACCCGACCATGTAATTCCACATCATCCGTCCATACTCCATCCACTTGGTGCTTGTTTTTAGTGTCAGTGGGGGAATTTCTATCGAAGACGCGCACGCAGCGCGCGGACGCCTGCACGACGCACTGTCGTCCTGACAGGATTCCTACCTCTGGAATCTGCAAAGGCGTTACGTTCTCCATTGGTGACGAAACATAACACCCCTACGCCCTTCAGCCAACCTTTGAACGGCTCTTTCCCTCCTAAACCATCTTCAAATGGCTATCTTTTATTCTCATTCATTCTACTGGATCTTTTTCACACTCTCTACATGCTTCTTCACAATTCTTGAGCAAATTCTAGCAACTCTTGAGCTACTTGCTGCACTATTGGCTTCATCCCAACATCACAACATTCTTCACATCTACCATAGAAGCTGCAACTTGGTGTCTTACGAGACTCCCTTCAACGTCGCTACAGCCACGTCGACTTTGCCACGATTGTAAGCTTGCATTCCTCTCTCATTGGCCTTGAGCACCTCTGGTTGAGAGTGGTATTGTTCACTTACTATTGCATTGTTGTTGGATTTGAGTAGCATAGTGTTTCTTGTAGTGTTCGATATTTCCTTTTATGTACTTTCTTTATCGCATTTCTATTTCTCTATCTATCTGGTTGTCCGTGGAGGTGGAAACACCATAATGAGGGTAACTGCGGCAAGCCCTGAAACAACCCCAGCATTTTTCCCCATCTTGTTGTGTGTAGGTACTCGTTCGTGTGGAGCTTGCAGGAGAACTCGACCTTTTGTGAGTTGAATCTTTATCGTCTTTGCTCTTATCATTCTTGTATCGTCTTTCTCGTCATTTCAGTTATTCTGTCATTTATTGCTTTAGTCATCACTAGCAAACCTTTAGCTAAGCTGCTTAGTAGGTTTTTTTGTTATTCTATCTATATATTTTCACTATCGATCTGTACGGACACCAACGCGTTGCACTGTCATCCCTATTCTACACTACTATCCTCTGGCAGAGAGTTGCTCGAGGTACAGTTTGAGTTTCAGAAACCTACTCGCTTAGTCCAAACCTAACTCTCAGGCTAGTAGAGTGATAGAAGCACTAAGAGTTCTTTTCATTCTCTATCCTTAAACATCAAACAATTCCTTAAACACTTGTGCAGTTGAGGTAGATTAGGGCAGCCTTCAACTCCTAGCTCTCCATGACCTAGAGTCGTTGAGTGGTCGGTCCCCCTCTACATTTTGGTGAACCCGACGTGAACCATTTTCGTTCTGTTTGGTAGTGCTGAAAGACCCTTCCCTCGTATCCTAGGAGTGTTGTGGGTGTGAGTGTTGCGAGGCGCCTAGCCTTGCAACCCAACCTACGACCCCTAGTGGCGTAGTTAAGAGGTTTCCTAAGCATTGCAAAACGAAATCTTGAGTGGGTCACCATCTAATTGTGAAACCCTTGGGGGCTCCTATGAAAGTTCTATTTAGTGTACGTAGAGATGGCTTCCTTCTTACATCTACCCATCCCATCTGTGCAAGCTACGAGTGGATCTCCCGCTGTAACATTTACCTTGCAGGATTTGTCGATGAATCCTAATAGAGAACCATCCCCTTTGTACATCCCCGCATGTATCAATGGGAATACCGTAACTGGTGTCCTCGTTGACCCTTCATGTCGGGTGAATGTCATCACAAAGGAGATCATGCTGATCAACTTCTTACATAAGGATGTATATGATGAGTCTAAAAGCACTATACGTACACACGATGGGCTTTTTGTTCCTCCCATCGGTTGTATCACCCTGTTAGTCCTAGTTGGGCCTAGAACTGTGAATGCACTCTTTGACATCATCCCAAGGTCCGAACTATTCAGAGTGAAATTAGGCATTGAAGAGCACAAAAGATTTACTGAGAGGGGGGGGTGAATCAGTAAATCAAATACAAATTTTATTTTTACTCTTTTCAAACTTATTACAATCAATTTTTGATATGAACCAATTTCCTCAAATTGATACAACTTTATTGAAACAATATTTTTCAAAGTAGGCACCAACCTACAGATATACACCAAGATGATTTAGTAGAAAATAGCCTACATGAAACACCTAGACCTCTGCAAATTTAGTAGACACCTGCCTACAAGGAGCACTAACCCCTAATGCAAAGCACCAACCTTGACTTGATGGAAGTGAGACTGCCTTCAATCTGATCTGCACAAGCCCAACTCTCCAATCTGCTCTATGTGATCCAAGATATCACCTTCAGCCCACACAAGGAGGTAGGAATCTGACTGAACTGCTAGTCTTCAAAAACAACCACACAGCAACCTTGATTCTAACTTCATATAAGTATTTTGATCAAACATAGTGACTTTTGGCTGAAGCAACCTATCATTTTGAATCTGCTCTTTCAAGACATATTGCGTCCTTTTGTACTGCTTTAATGTATTAGTTTGTTTGTCCTTTTCAAAGGAACCTTTAATCTCATCACAAAAAAAAATTTAATGAACACAAATTCAAACTAGATCGCACCATATGGAGATGAGACGCGTCCTTTTAACAGATCGCATCATTGGCAATTCTATTTCATCCTTTCAATAGAGCGCTTCATATTAGAAATGACGACTCTTCATTTAATCACCTTTTTTGTCAATAACTCTTCATTTAATGGACTCACGTCTCTTCATTAGTGAATCGTTGTCCCTTATTTAACCATCGCACCTGTAGGAATATACGATTTTGCTGAAAGAGGCACGTCTTTTTGAAAGAGGCTGAAAACTTTTTTAGATAATCGCGTCCTTTAGGGAATACAACAGATAAGAGTATGTTAAATAAAACACGTCCTTTCAATGTTATAATGCAAAAGACGTCATAGTTAAGAAGCGATGTATATGTCTCTTTTAAAAAACGGATGACATTTATCTTTACACGTCTCTTCAAATCGTGCCTTTTCTTTTTGCTATCGAACCTTAACTCGTGCCTTTTCTTTTTGCAAAAGACGTCATGATTAAACTTTTAACTCGTACCTTAACTGAATCAAGTTTATCTTTCTTTAATTTTTCAAAATAATCTGATCTTTAAAAAACCGATCTGAACTTTCAGTTACTTCAATAATTCCGATCAAATCCTTTTTATATAGACTCGAATCCATAACTTCAGAAAGTACGACTGATTTTTTTAATATTCTGATCACTTGCATTTTAATATTTTGATCACTTGTATCGATCTGATCATACTCAAAAAATACTCACAAATGATGGCATCAAAGAAACTAATTTATTTATCTAAACAAATTGATTGAGCCAAGATAAATGAGGATATATTTTTGCCTTGACATCAATGACAACACTTCTAACAATCTCCCCCTTTGTCATTGATGGCAACTTGATCCCCTGTTTGCTCCCCCTGTGTCCAATTTCTCCCCCTTTGACATCAATGGCAAGGGGTCTTCTAACAAAATTTCAGCTCCATGAAGCTACAAGATTTTGTGCGTAGCTCCCCCTGAATACATGCTTCCATTAACTTGATGGATGTGGAACAACTCCCAATTTGTCCCTTAGATATTCAAATGTATCTCTTGGAAGTGGTTTAGTAAATATATCAGCAGTTTGCTCTTTTGTAGTTATGTATTCTAAACACACTTGTCCTTCTCCTACTTGTTCTCTCAAAAAGTGATATTTAATAGGTATGTGCTTGGTTCTTGAGTGCATCACTGGATTCTTGGAGATATTGATTACACTAGTATTATCACAATAGATAGTGCAGGGATGATCATACTCCACTTTGATGTCTTTTAAAGTTTGCCTCATCCATAAAAGTTGAGTGCAACATGCTGCTGCTGCAATATATTCAGCTTCAGCTGTAGATAGAGAGACTGATTCTTGTTTTTTGCTTATCCAAGACACTAAATTTCCTCCAAGAAAAAAGGCTCCTCCACTTGTACTTTTTCTGTCATCCACATTGCCAGCCCAATCAGCATCTGTGAATGCTTCAAGAGTGAAATCATTGCTACTAGGGTACCATAGACCATATTCCATTGTGCCTTTCAAATACTTGAATATACGCTTTACCGCATGAACATGTGTCTCTTTTGGTGCTGCTTGAAATCTTGCCACAACTCCAACAGCTTGCATTATGTCTGGTCTTGTAGAAGTTAGATACAACAAACTTCCAATCATTGATCTATAAAGTGTTTGATTCACATCTTGGGATTCATCATCTTTACTTAGCTTGCAACCTGTAACCATAGGAGTACTAACAGGATTGCAATCTTCCATCCTAAACCTTTTTAACATTTCTTTCACATATTTGGTTTGGGAGATGAAAATACCTTTGCTTAATTGTGAAATTTGCAGCCCAAGGAAGAAGGATAATTCTCCCAACATTGACATCTCAAACTCTTTTTGCATACATGATGAAAATTCTTTGCACATTTTGTCCTTGTCTCCACCAAAAATGATGTCATCTACATATACCACCACAATTAATAAGTGTCCATCCTCTTCTTTGATGTATAGATTGCTGTCTACATCTCCTCTTTTGAAACCTTGCTCTTTGAGATATTTGTCAAGTCTAGAGTACCAAGCTCTTGGAGCTTGTTTAAGCCCATAGAGAGCTTTCTTTAACTTGCACACATAATCTTTGTCTTCTGATAATAGAAAGCCTTTGGGTTGTTCAATAAAAACTTCCTCCTCTAGATCTCCATTAAGAAAAGCAGATTTGACATCCATTTGATACACCTTAAACTTCTTGTGACTTGCATAGGATAAAAACATTCTAATTGCTTCAATCCTTGCAACTGGTGCGAAGGTTTCCTCAAAATCTACTCCTTCAACTTGTGCATAGCCCTTGCACACTAGCCTTGCTTTGTTCCTTGTGACTTGACCATCTTCGTTTAATTTGTTTCTAAAAACCCATTTTGTGCCAATTACATTCTTATCTTTTGGTCTTGGAACAAGTTCCCAAGTTCCATTTTTCTCTATTTGATCCAATTCTTCATTCATTGCATCAATCCAACTTTTGTCCTTGCTTGCTTCTTCAAAAGTTTTGGGCTCAACTTGAGATAGGAAAGCAGCATGGCAATCTTCATTGTAATTCACCATTTTCCTTGTAGATCTACATCTATCTTGAAGGATCAAATCTTCAGGATGGTTCTTTTGAACAAACTTGGAAGGTGTCTTAGGTGTCTTCATGGGAGTCTTTTGTGAAGATTCTCCTTCTTTTGCCTCTTCCTCCTTTTCTTCCTCTTGGGAGTCCTCATCCTCTTTGTCTTCATCATTCATAGTTTGAACATGATGATCACTTTGTCCAACTTCTTTGAATTGCTTTCCTTCATCAATTCTTACATTAGCACTTTCAACAATTTTGTGAGTTCTTTTGTTGTAGCATCTATATGCCTTACTTTTTGATGAGTAGCCAAGAAAGATTCCCTCATCTGCTCTTGTGTCAAATTTGCTCAAATCTTCTTCATCTCTTCTAATGTAGCAAGTGCTTCCAAAAATCTTGAAGTACTTGACAGTTGCTGGTCTTCCTTTCCAAAGTTCATATGGTGTCTTCTCATTGTTCACTCTTATTTGTGCACGATTCAGAATGTAAACTGCTGTATGAATTGCTTCCTTCCAAAAGGAATCTGCTATCTTGGTTTCATTTAGCATTGCCCTTGCCATTTCTTGAACCGTCCTATTTTTCCTTTCTACAACCCCATTTTGTTGAGGTGTTCTTGCTGCAGAAAATTGCCTTTTAATTCCATGTTCTATGCAAAAAATTTCAAATTCCTTTGATGTGAATTCTCCTCCTCGATCTGATCTAAGACATTTTATCTTGATGTTTGCTTCATTTTCAACCAGCTCTTTGAAAGCTTTGAATTTATCAAAAGCTTCAGATTTTTCTTTCAAAAATGCAACCCAAGTCATTCTTGAGAAGTCATCAATCAGCAACATAAAATATCTTTCTCCATTCATGCTCTTGGATTTGGTTGGCCCACAAAGATCTGTATGTATGAGTTCTAATGGCTTTGATGAAGAATGCTCCTTAGACTTAAAGCTTGACTTTGTTTGCTTTCCAAGTTGACACTCTCTACAAATGATATTAGAAGGTTTTGTTATCCTTGGCATATCTCACAAAAGTTACATCGGGTTGAGGGGCCGGGTTGGTACGAACCCGGTCGCGTCTGGCAAAATTTTTAGGGTTTGGGGTATGGGTGTATATATATATATATATATATTAATAATTTAATATATTATAAATATATATATATGTATTATATATACAAAAAAATAAGAGAAACATAGAGAATTGTAAAACTAAATCATTTCATAGTATGATACTTGATCATTGACCAATGCCAAATGCCAAAGATAAATATTAAATGCCAATTGATAGTTGAAAAATATTCAAATAAAATTACTGAATTACAAAATGTAGTTCATGAAACATTGAAAATTTGAAACATGATTCAATGTTCATTGTTCATATGCTCATCAATCATCAAAAGGATTGTCAGAATCATCATGACTTGGATTTTGAGTGGTTTCAACTTCAAAATCATCATCATTTGAACCCAAAGCGGATCCAACACCATGTGATATGTCATCAATATCACCCACATCATCCATAGTGGCTCTAACAAGATCCTGAATGGTTGCATCCAAGTCAGTAGACTCGGGTGCTACATCCCAAAGCCTCGCTGCCCCCTGCCTGTATTGAGGATCCTTACGTGACAGAAGACGCAAATTGGAATGAATATACACTAAGTCTTCAGCTCTTTTTGCAGCCAACCGGTTACGCTTCACTGAGTGGATAAAGGAGTATGTACTCCAATTCCGTTCAGCGGCAGAAGAGCTTGCAACTTGGAGAGAAAACCAACAAAATTAAAAATAAAATAAAAAATGCAAGATAAATTCAAGAATGTTAAGTGTTAAATTTTACAATACAAGTGGCAAAAAAAAAAAAAACTTACTTGTGAGAGGATCTTGATTGCAAGAGGTTGGAGGTACATATAATCTTGACCATGGAGGTACCACCATGTAAGACCATCCATTTTGTATTGGTCTCTAGCAACAGAAGCGGTATGATTTTTTGATTTTCCTGTGACAAACATTCCAAATTCTCTCATGACACTTGCATGCACTTCTGGATCACTGAACATTCTACTAAATGCCGTCTTATACCCATTAGCAACTTCAGCATCTCTATATGGCGGTATTCTCCCTGGGATAGAAAGCACTTCAGTGGTATAGTACCTCGGAGATAGGGCATATGCAAGGAGGTGCAATGGAGTTGTCATCTTGTTCCAACGATGAAGAACAATTGCTTCCACCCTTTTGTACAAGGTGTCTTCAGGATCATTCTCTTTTTTTTGTATTTCTATTTTTATTTTTTCCAACATTGTGTCCATGCTATCATAGACATCCCCCAAGCATGGTTCATCTGTATCAGCAAACCGAAGCATAGACATGATAGGTTCGGTGAATTCCAATACATAATTCACACGATCCCACCAATCATCATTCAAGATCAATGCCTTGACTTTTTGGGCCCTCTCTGAATTTGATTGCTTCCATATACTCCATTGGTTGCTAATAACCATTTGACTCAATGCATCTTTCACCTTCACAAGTCGTCTCAGAACAATTGTGTGAGATGCAAACCGGGTCTCGGCAACCTAAGAACATGTTAATAGTAAGTTAATAACACATTTAAAATATGTAAATAATGCAAAAAATTATTTTATTCAATTATGTAAAACATGACATAAATGATAAATGAAACTAAATATATTAAATTTTAAAATTTACCTTCAACAATTCCAATGTTGAAAAAGTTCTGAAAATTGCTTGTGACATATGGTGGTTTGTCACAAACATCTGGATCTCCTCAGACTCCTGGTATATTTCTTTCACCCACTCTATTTGGGTGCCAATTGCTTGCATCACCAAATTGAGGGAGTGTACAGTGCACGGTGTCCAAAAGATGTGCTCATATCTGGCCTCTACCAAAGCACCTGCAGCCCTGCAAACTTTTGCATTGTCCGTAACTACTTGGACAACATTTTCACTACCCACCATCTCTATGGAGTCAATGAGAATCCTGGAAATGAACATTGCATCTTTCACTTGCCCTTCACAGTCAACCGCCCTCAAAAACATTGCCCCCTTGGGGGACACTGCAATAACATTAATCAATGGACGGTTTTTGCAATCTTTCCATCCATCGGAAACAATAGATACACCTGTTTCAACCCAAGAATCTCTAATTGGTTTTAGTTGGGCCTCTACATATTTCCTCTCTTTTTGCAATAAGGTGGTACGCACCTTTTCATACCCAGGACTTGTGAAATCAGGAGGTGCACTATTTATTGCTGACACCATGTCCTTCCAATATGGTGATCTCACCAAGTTGAATGGAAGACCATTGGCATAGAGGCAACGTGCAATTTTTTCTTCAGCAATATCTCTTGCCTCCATTTTAAATGCTTTCTCTAATGGACCTCTATTGCGGGTGGTGGTTTCTGGTTCTTCATCTTCTTCTTCCGTAGAGGGTATAGACAAGAAGGGATGTCTAGAGGGCCTAACTATCTGATGAGTGGGTAATGTTTGTTTTTTCTTTCCGGAACTATAACTAGTTTGTTTTCCTCTTGCAATTGAATTGTCGGCATCTTCTTGTTCTTTTATAAATCCTGCTATTTGTACAGTAGATAACCCCTTCTTATCTGGACCCACACACATGTTAATCCCTTTACCACCAGGGCCCATAAAATGAAGTTTTACTCGGTAGTAGGAGCTATTATATTGTGCATTGCAAAAATTACACTTCCAAACAAACCCCCCACCTCCAGGAATTTGTGAAATTCGTGTGGTATGTCTCCATAAAGGAGATCCTTTATCAATTTTAAACTTTTGGCTTCCATCCCCACCCACTGAACTTTGACTACTTGCCATTGTTGCAATCTATAAAAAAAATGAAAAAAAAATATATATATTTGAAAAACTTCTTCACAAACTTGAAAAAATTCATCAAAAACTAAGAAACTTAAAAAAAATCATCAAAAGATTGAAGAATAGGGTTTAAATGCATACCTTGAACACTTAAATCTCCTTTGTAGAAGCTATTTGCCACTCCACAATCGATCTCCTTCAAATGCAATCACCTCCCTTCAAAATGCTAAGATGGACACAAATTATGGAGAGAGCAAAATGAGAGGTAAAAATGAAATGCTTTAGTGTTAAAATGCCTCATATTGGGTCGTTTTAGGGTTTTGTAGCAAAATAGAAAATAAAAAATTGCTTTTTATTCACTTTTGGGCCCACTTTGAAGTGTCAGTCGGGGTCGCAGGGTTCGCCCGGGTCGGGGTCGTAAGTCGGATGCCCTACTCAGCTCCACCGAAGTGGTTGGTTCAAGCGCCTGTCTCTTTGTGCTTATTGTCTCTGGTACTTAGTCAACCGGGTTTGAGGCCCGTGGGTACAATCCCAGGTACACACCACAGCATTTGATTTGCTAACTTTGACAATATTATCAAAGTTTAGATGGCCTAGCCTTTTGTGCCACAACCAACTTTCATCCTCTTGTACTAAGTTGCAACTTTCACAACTTATCTCCTTTAAGACATACAAATTATGTTTCCTTTCAGCTTGAGCAACCAGCTTTCCATCTTTCTTGATATCACATGTATTAGAAAGAAATGTGATACTATGTCCTTGATCACAAAGTTGACTAACACTTAGAAGATTTTCTTTTAGGCCCTTAACATACAAAACATTTTCTGTTTTTGTTCTCCCATTATCTAGACTAAGTGTTCCTTTTCCTTTTATTTGTTTTCTTGTATTATCACCAAATCTTACTGTTCCTTCATCAGTAGGTTCAAGAGAGATGAATTTGCTCTTGTCACCTGTCATGTGCTTTGAGCACCCACTATCAATGTACCATCTATCCTTCTTACTTTCAGCATGTAAGGCTGTTTGGATGAACATTGATTTCTCTTTTTTTCTCCATACTTTGATAGGTATTTCTTTCCTTTTAATAGACTTATCTACCTTTTTGTTTTGTTTTGGAGAGTCATTAAAAACTGTCCTACAAGCTTGTGCTTTGTGCCCACGGTTATTACAATTGTACCATAGACTATTATAGTCCATTAATGGTGTGAAAGGATTATAATCTCTCCTAAGGTAGCTAGAACTATTTTTTACTTTATTTTTACAATTTAAGGCTTTGTGCCCAAATTTGTTACATAGAAAACAATAGCCATTAAATGCATAGATGTGCCTACTATTCAATCTTCTTTTAGAATCAACACTTATCCAATCTTCTTCACCTTGCTTTGAGAAAGTCTTGAAATCTTCTTTGGAGTTAGTGACCTTCTTGGATTGTTCTTCAAAACTACCTCCCATTTTGCTTTGAAGAAAATCTTGAGCCTTCATTAGCTCAATCAGCTTGCTGGATTCTTCATCAATCTTTGAGTGTTGATCCTTTGTTTTCTCCAATTCCAACTTTAGCATTGCTATCTCTTGCTCCAGCTTGTCACATTTCATCTCCTTTGTATTGAGTTTGTTTTTCAATTCATCTTCATTTCTTTCAGCTTCCATGATTTGAGCTCTCAAATCTTCAATGGTTTTGCTTGAATTCTCCAAGTCATTTGTCATCTCTTTGATCTTCAACTTGTACTTGGCAGCCTTCTTCTTCAAGTCTTCATTTTTCTTGTAAGCATAGTGCAATTCTTCTTCAAGATCTACTTCCTCTCCTTCATCTTGATCTATTTCTTCTTCTTCTTCACATTCTTGATCAACTTTTTGTTCTTCACATTCAGCCATAAACAATATTTCATCTTCCTCATTGCTTGAGCTATCTTCACTTTGTTCTTCAGAGGAGCTGCTATCTTTCTTTGAATAGAAACTCTTCTTATGTTTTTGAAATTTCTTCTTTGAGTTGAAATTCTTCTTTCCCTTTTTCTTATTGCTGATTTCCTTTTCTTCTTCACTAGAGCTGCTTTCATTTTGAGGACATTTTGAAGCATAATGTCCAACTTTTCCACAATTGAAGCATTTAAAAGGAAATTTTCCTTTGTATTTTCCTTTTCCTTTCTTAAGTTTACCCATGAAGTAAGATTCAGCTTCATCACTTGATTTTTCATCCTTTTCTTCATGCTTGTTCTTGCCCTTTTTGGATGCTTTGAATGAGACTTCCTTTTGTGGTGATCTTCCTTCAATCCTCATCTCATAGGCAGCAAGGATTCCATGTAATTCATCTTTGGTTAGCTGATCCAAGTTTGTTAATTCCTCCAATGCTGCAACCTTGGCTTCAAACTTTGTAGAAAGAGATCTTAGAATTTTGTCAATAATGAAGTCATCCTTGATCTCTTCACCAAGTCCCCTCATGATATTCACTGTTTCATCAACACGAAGAAAATATGAGGCAATATCTTCATCATCCTCCATTTTGAGAGTCTCCAACTTTCTTCTATGAGTTTGCAACTTTGCTTTCTTAACCTTTGCATCTCCTTCATAAATATTCTGAAGTTTGTCCCAAATTTCTTTTGCTGATTTGCATCTCATGACTTTTGTAAACTCAGAATCTGTTAGGCTGCAAAGAAGAGCATGCTTAGCCTTTGCATTGTTTTCACTTCTCTTTTTGGCTGCTTGATCCGTTGGAGGGGTAGCTGGAGGTGAATACCCATCAACAACAGATTGCCATACATCAAACCCAAGTGCATTCAAGTATGCTTCCATCTTGATATTCCAAAAGGCATAATTAGTCCCATCAAAGATGGGTGCTTTCACTGTGTTGCTTAGATTTGCCATATGTGCTCTTAAGGATCTCCTTCAAGCGATTAAGCTTTCAAGAAGGACCTTGCTCTGATACCAATTGAAGAGCACAAAAGATTTACTGAGAGGGGGGGGTGAATCAGTAAATCAAATACAAATTTTATTTTTACTCTTTTCAAACTTATTACAATCAATTTTTGATATGAACCAATTTCCTCAAATTGATACAACTTTATTGAAACAATATTTTTCAAAGTAGGCACCAACCTACAGATATACACCAAGATGATTTAGTAGAAAATAGCCTACAAGGAACACCTAGACCTCTGCAAATTTAGTAGACACCTGCCTACAAGGAGCACCAACCCCTAATGCAAGGCACCAACCTTGACTTGATGGAAGTGAGACTGCCTTCAATCTGATCTGCACAAGCCCAACTCTCCAATCTGCTCTATGTGATCCAAGATATCACCTTCAGCCCACACAAGGAGGTAGGAATCTGACTGAACTGCTAGTCTTCAAAAACAACCACACAGCAACCTTGATTCTAACTTCATATAAGTATTTTGATCAAACATAGTGACTTTTGGCTGAAGCAACCTATCATTTTGAATCTGCTCTTTCAAGACATATTGCGTCCTTTTGTACTGCTTTAATGTATTAGTTTGTTTGTCCTTTTCAAAGGAACCTTTAATCTCATCACAAAAAAAAATTTAATGAACACAAATTCAAACTAGATCGCACCATATGGAGATGAGACGCGTCCTTTTAACAGATCGCATCATTGGCAATTTTATTTCATCCTTTCAATAGAGCGCTTCATATTAGAAATGACGACTCTTCATTTAATCACCTTTTTTGTCAATAACTCTTCATTTAATGGACTCACGTCTCTTCATTAGTGAATCGTTGTCCCTTATTTAACCATCGCACCTGTAGGAATATACGATTTTGTTGAAAGAGGCACGTCTTTTTTAAAGAGGCTGAAAACTTTTTTTAGATAATCGCGTCCTTTAGGGAATACAACAGATAAGAGTATGTTAAATAAAACACGTCCTTTCAATGTTATAATGCAAAAGACATCATAGTTAAGAAGCGATGTATATGTCTCTTTTAAAAAACGGATGACATTTATCTTTACACGTCTCTTCAAATCGTGCCTTTTCTTTTTGCTATCGAACCTTAACTCGTGCCTTTTCTTTTTGCAAAAGACGTCATGATTAAACTTTTAACTCGTACCTTAACTGAATCAAGTTTATCTTTCTTTAATTTTTCAAAATAATCTGATCTTTAAAAAAAACCGATCTGAACTTTCAGTTACTTCAATAATTCCGATCAAATCCTTTTTATATAGACTCGAATCCATAACTTCAGAAAGTACGACTGATTTTTTTAATATTCTAATCACTTGCATTTTAATATTCTGATCACTTGCATTTTAATATTTTGATCACTTGCATCGATCTGATCATACTCAAAAAATACTCACAAATGATGGCATCAAAGAAACTGATTTATTTATCTAAACAAATTGATTGAGCCAAGATAAATGAGGATATATTTTTGCCTTGACATCAATGACAACACTTCTAATAGGCATACCCTGGCTGATTTACATGAATAAAGTTCCCTCGATAGTCCATAAGTGCCTGAGGTTTTCCTATGAGGGTTTGGTGCATGTAGTCCACGATAGCGGTTACAAACCGACGATTACGCATGGGGACTACTCACTGGATCACTTTTGGCCTGCCCCTATTGGTCCGCTTCCTCCTAGGACGGATATATTGTACCGAACTTATGTGAAGTACAAGAGTGGGGGCATAACGCCAAAGGTGAGATACCCTCCTCCCTATGACATTTCGCATAGAGCTTGCCTGAAGGCAGACCACGAGGCTACCTTGGCCGCTCAAAAAAAGGAAGAGAAGCATGCAAGAGGCTCTTCTTCTTCTTCTTCTTCTTCTTCTTTTATTGTACCACCTGCCGCTTCCTCTCGCCCTGTTGTGGCGCCATCATCTTCTGCTCCTAGGCATTTGCTAGAGAATCCGATGGTGCCCGCTTGGCGAAAGCCCAAGAGTCCAGCATTTGAACTTCCTGTCTTATCCACGGTGCCTTGGCCAATTTTGTATGGTAAGGGGAAGGGTCCCCATGGAGTGTCCTCTATGTCTCGGCCTGCGCGGCCTCCTACTGCTCCTACCTTTAAGGTCGTGAGAGGGAAGAGGCCCGCCACTGAGGCGCTCGAGCTTGCTCCTCCTGCGACTGTTCCATCATCCTCTCCGTCTCTTCCTCTCGTTCCCGTCCAGGAGTCCCTCCCTCTGCCAGAAACGACTGAGATGGATACTCCAATGGTTGAACAAAAGTCTTTCGTCCCTTCTCAAGCTACAGCCTCTAGCTCCCAGAGTCATAGAAACCACCTTGCACGTGAGCGCAAGCGTTGAAGGAAGGCTCTGGCTGCTGAGCAGGTTGCCTTGCAGAAGAAGGAAGAGGAGCCAGCAACTCCTACTTCGGCGTCTTCTATTGTGTCCTCTTTCGTCCTCTCTACTTCAATTCCCTCAGCCTCAATCTTACTTCCGGCTCCCCCTGCGAGAGTGAACGATCCTCACCTGAAGAGGGTGCAAGTATTCATTGCTCTTCGGTTGAGCCTTGTTGGCGTAACAACTAGCACCTCTGGAGTAAGAGTTGGTACGGACAGCTATGCACACTACACAATGAGTGCTCTTCAAATTAGGAGGGGAAGCTCCCTCGTTGTGCTTGACAAAAATACTTGCAAAGGAAAATAAACTAAACTAAATCCTGTCTTTTTGTTTCAGCTGTAGAGGTACAAGGCTTTCTCGAAAACTATATACGTTGCAGCTGAGTATTTTCTGGTTTTGCAAACTACTAACTACAACTATGCCAATTAATTAAAATCTATCCAATTTCCTCAAGAAAATAGAGCATGAGAAAACGAAGCAAGGGTTTGACTATCGGACGATAAACGAATTTAGATTCTCAACTTGAAGGCAAGGTGGCACATCTATCAGCTCAATCTAAACACGTTTATTGGAAACATCACACGATAAACTAAGAACGGATTCTCAACTTGAAGGCAAGGTGGCACGACTATCAGCGCAATCCAAATAAGTTTATTGTTCACAACAACACACGATAACCAAGCGCAGATTCTCTACTTGAAGGCAAGGTGGCACAACTATCATCTCAATCTGAACAAGCTTATTGAACACAAAACAGATTTTATCTAACTAAGGAAAGAATTCACCATTATAATTGCATGGAACCCTATGTGGCATAACAATTCATCATAATAGTGAAAACACATGAACAAATACAAAAAGAGCAATATTGAGGGCAAGGTAGGCACGGCATATATTTCTCTCTCGTGCAAAAGTTATGTACAAATGAGCAAAGCTCTTATTTATAGACATCAAAAGGTGTAGGGAACCCTAAAATCACCTTGAGTCAACTAAAGTCTTGCAGTGCATGCAAGATTTATTGCTAAGCCCTAATAAAGTAAACTATACAGTTAACTGGAAAACTACCATCAGTTAACCGAAACATCTAATCTAAAAATGGACAATTGTGCAAGCATGCACGTCCTTATTGAAAGCGAGTTAACTGGAAGACTACCATCAGTTAACGAAAACCCTAAAAGAAACTCCAAGTAAATAAAGCTAATCTTAGAATAGATATGCATGAGACAAGACAACGAGTTAACTTGAGAAAGTAACGCCAAGTTTAACTCCTGTGTGTAATGTCTATCCTGAGAGGTAGGAACTGAAGTCTACTGTCCGTGATCTCGAGCAACCAATCCCTCAACGAGATCGTTAACTGAATCACTATCTGGAGCTCTGATACTCTGTCGAAGAATGCTATGCCTGTGCAGCATGTCTTCACCAGCTGTGATCTGGGACTGAAGTTCGCCCCTACTCCTGGTTGCTTCATCGAACAATGCTGACAAGACTGTAAGCTAATTAATCTTACAGCCAATGGTCTCCCCACTGAAAATAGCATGAATGAGTGCCTGGAGCTCTAACTGAATATCAGTAAGCTCAACATAGGCACCACCCTCAATCTGATATCGACACGGTAAGCGAGATACTAAAGTCCTCACAAACCGGAGTGCACTAGTGACGTGCTCTCTACTCTCAGCCAATTATGACGCCATAGTCTCCTCTATCTTTGCCTTGAAAACCAATTGTGTTTTCCAAGAGTAGATAGCTTCTCTATCCTCTATATCTGTGACTGATTCATATGCCATACTCAGGTGAGCAATCATAATCTCATCCCGGGGTCTATTAATTGCCATTTCTTGCTCCTCATCCTGGAGACGAAGACGGAGCTCTCGTGCATTGTACCACAACTGATATAACTCTGCGAGCATAGAACGGCCTCTGGCAACGAGCTCCTCTTCCCACTCATCCAAACGCTTGCCATATGCAACTAAATGATTAAGTTGTTCTTGTTCTACTGGAGGCTCAAGCATCGGTGAGAGTGTGTTAATGGCATCTGGCCTGTGAACAAGACCAGAAATGTATTGACGAAGTTGTTTGATTCAGCCTTGCGGGCCGCCTTATCTTCTCCATCCTTCAGTATTCTATCTCTAGCACTGTCTGTAGCAACCTATAGTAAATCAACCTGAGTCTGGCGTGTGCTACGACCAAGGTTAACTGTGATAACCTCGAAGTCCTAAGATTCCAACTCAGCCAAGCTCTTCCCCTGTGGAGGTACAGCAGTCTCGACTACGATCTCCATGTCAGTATTCCTCTCTACGTGAACCATGTTTTTGACCCTCTTGTCTAGCGCATCCTGATAAACTTCATCAAAATTGGAATGATTAAGGAAATAGGATGGCTGCCTTCTCTTCCTTCCTAGCTGAGCTTCGATCCAAGATTGATCTCGGCTAATACTACTGGAAGGGTCTGTACTAGCAACAGGAGGTTGCGACGAAAGTGAATGTGTAGAGGACCCACTGCGAGGTGGAGAGTCTAAATCCAATTCAATGTGAATTGGGACTGGTGACTGCTCTGGAACTGGTGTAGGAACTTGAGGCTGAACCTCAAGCACTGGCGGACTCTAAACTGGCCTCTGAACTGGCTCTGTGACAGGCTGTTTATCAGGCTCTGTGTGTGTATTAATAGCAAGCGCCTTGCCCTTTGAATTGTTTGGCGCTTGACCTTTCTTAGGAGGTTACTCCTTTTCTTCTGTTTGGGTTTTGACGAGGAAGGTAATGAAGGATTCACCACTACTGGCGGCTCTGCTCTGGGCACACTTACCCTCCTTGTCTTCTTGCTGTCGAGGTAAAGTATACTGTTCTAAATAACTCTACTTGACCTCTCCTTCACCGTTGCGTATTCCTTGGCATACCAATCAACTGCTGGCAACGGTTGTGTATCAACCTGTTCTCTGAAAAACTGAGGAAGGATTTCTCCCTCATCATCTGATAAACCTCCCACATCTTCTGATAAGAAAATAGAAATCTGTGAGAGAGAGAAACGGCCATAGCTGCGTCTGCGAACCTTGAAGTCATCTACGCAATTTGCCCAGTAATCCTCCATAGAAGGCTCATGAAATATGCTTCCAGCAAGGCGAGTAGTATAATGACCTGAAAGATCATAGGCACGTGCTTCAAGAAGATACTTGAGATGATATTTCTCGAGCCCCTGCCCTGCAACTTTGGCATCAACCGCCGTCTTGCACCAATACATTCCAAATTGAAAAGGAAAATTGACAGATGGTTTGTGCCTACGGCATAAAAGACAATGAACGTCATGCATCTATCTCAGGAAATCCATTAAGATTGTCTTAGCCGAGGGATAACATGGAAGCATAGCTGGATTTCCTGTAAATCCGTACACTCGGATGTAAGTATATGTCAGGAACTGAATAAACCAATCTGCCCAACTATCCATCGCTGCCCTAGCAATTGCCGAGATACAAACGTGCAACTCCCGGTCTAAATTTCTCACTGTATAAGTCAGGAAAGCCTCATGAACACGCTTGAAGTGACGTTCAGCCTTGGTGAACTCAAGCTGATCATAATACTGATAGACTTTCTGAACACTGAGAATACCCACGGTGTTTAGTCCTCGGAACTGACCTTGATAAGCGATCAAGTACACGAGATATGAACACATGTGAAACTCATGAGCAACTAAGAAACCGGTGATTTGCTTGTGGATAATATCGCTGATGAAGGATGCCTAGTCATAATGTTCCTGCCCAGATATGATGCGACCAATAATGTAATACATCCAAGGCTGGAAAACATTCGCATGTGGCTGACCTAAGACACGATTCAGGAGTGTAATTAGAATCGCGTATTCATCCTTATACTCACCACGACCCACATTGTTTGGCAATCTGTTCTTTGCTTGCTTTAACCATCTTTTTGCCATCTTTTTCTGACATTTGTCCATATCAGCATTGAATGCCTGCTCACATTGCTCCATAGAAACAACAAGACTGTTCGAGTGTTGAGGTATACTGAAACTCCTTTCGATGTCCTCAGGCTTGAGACTGCAAATAACTCGTCCATCAACTAACACTATCTCACGAGTAGTGGAGTTGTAATGCTTGATACAAGACATTACGAACTCAACACAATGAACGGAGATAGGTATGGACGCGGCCTCCAATAACCCAGACTGCTGAATGTTCTAAATAATCGAGCTTCTGATCTTGACTGGATCTAAGACTGCTTCTGGCAGCACTTTGTGAAGATCTGTCTCAACTGTCCCAAGGAAGTCATGAGTAAGGACTGATTTGGTCCTGTATTCGAGCTGAGTGTACTGCATTCTGGAAAACTCGCCTGTTGTCTGTGAACTCGACCATGTTCTGACAAGATTTCTGGAGAGCTAAAAATAGCCTGCTGAGGTTAAAAATAGCCTTTTGAAGAGTTATTTTCGGCGAAAAATCTGAGATATGGGTTTTGTCCAGAAAAAGATTCTAAGACAAACCAAGACGTCAGAAATGCGAAAATCCAACCTCTACTCGATCATGCAAAGACTTTTCAGTTAAGAAAATTAGTAACTCGAGAACGAATGTTCTGAAGTTAAAAATTCCTGAAAAATCAAACGCACAATTTTAATTCGAGGAAGTTATATAGAAATGATCCAGATGTTGAGACTTGTCGAATTTGCCAATTTCAGGAACATGCGAATCAAAATCTGAGAGAAATCTGAGAACCAAGGAGGAAAAAGACGTTTTTTTTGTATGTTCTTCTTCAGTGAAAATCGCCCTTGAATTCTTCAAATTGCTGATATAAACTTTTAACCTGCAAAAAGATATGTTAGATAAAATCGCCTTTGGTAGCTGATGAAGAAATCCGCCTTTGATCTTGAAGAATTGTGAATTTGCTTTGAAAAATTGCGAATTTGCTTTGAAGTTTGCGCCTTTGTTCTTGAAGAATATGAACTCGCCTCTTGAGAAATTATGAATTTCTATTGAAGCTTGAGAATTCGCCTTTGTAAACTGAAGAATTGAATTTTCCTTGAAAAATACGAATTTCTCTTAAGATATGAATTTCTTCTTAAGAAATACGAATTTCTCAAAGCTTGGTGAATATCAAATGAGTGCGCCATGTTTAAATAAGAGAAAATTCGCACAAACTTGTGAACAGCAAGATTTAAAACCCTGACTGAAATAGATGCCTTCTGATTGGACCCTTCTCAATTTCACTGCCACTAACTCGGAGTTCGAAATTAAATAATAATAAAATATTCATCTTCATGCAATTTGAAAACTTAGCACAAAGAGGGCGCCAACTTTAGAAAATTGCCATTTTAATGCCAAATATGCATAATAAATATTATATATTATTCAACTTCAGTTGACAAACCAGATGAAGCTTTAGGCTTCACCGCTAGACTTCACTGATTCCAAAAAGTCATCATTTAAGCTCATAGGCGTCCATTTACTCAAGATATTACACTTTTTATTAACTTCCTATTTTGTAGCTGACGACAAAGTTACAACTGGCCATCTTCGACACTGAATCCTGAGTGACCGAATGATGCTGAGACTGAACCAAGATATTCATCGCGAACCCTGCTGAGCAAAGAAGAAATGTCTGCTGGGAGTCGTCACTGCAAAACCCATCATTTAACACCCTGAAAAATTAGGCGCCATTGATTAAATTCATTTACAGGTACTAGACTAAAACCATTTTCCTAAACTGCCATCTGACACTTCAAACAGCTGCTGACGGCGAACGGTGAACCCTGCTGACAGGAAACCAAGTTCACTACATGACTGGAGACATTCTGCATCCAACGGGTATACGCACGGCATCTGGAAATTGCATTAAGGGCCTCAAAAGTAAAAGCGCCCCTGACCTTCAGTTGCACTGACAGCGTTTTGACAAAAGTTGAACTTTTATCCAAGTACCCTACTTTGTCCTTCGATATTGAGAGCTGGGATGATCCGATTCGAGCCACGTTTGTTTTAACGGACAGCCAGAAGGATTGACAAGAGAAGTCTCTAGGGGTGACGAAGCAAGAAAACTGCTTCTAAGACCTCAAATAGAAGGGCGCCCATCCCAAGATGGAATAAACGACCAACACTTGGCCATTTTGCGAGTTATCTTCACTTTTCAACACTTCGCCAAAGACCTCGCACGTACGAGCGACTGCCAAATCCTGGAAGCTAATGGCTGGGCTCGTTGGATAGATAAAGTAATTATGCTTGAATCTCGTGAAGACTTCGAAAGCGAACGACCTCATCTGACAGGCCTAAAGGATAGGCGCCTCTGGACTGTAGAAATACAATGAAAACCTTGTACCAGTCCGCCCGTGAAATGACGTGCTTAGTAGAACTTCTGCCACGATCACCCGGAATATCAGATCGACAGGCAACTTGGTGCGACGCGAAGCTGGACTAGAGTAATACTGATGTCAGGAAGACCTTGTCTGCAAATTGGACCATCCTAGGGGTCATTTCAACCAGCGCCCCTGAGCTATAGTTGCGCTGGAAATGCAATGAAGAAGCTCAAAGACGTGAAAACTCCATTATAAGCTCATCTTCAGATGTCGGCTGCCAGAGCTCTGGGACTTGGACGACTGCGTTTGATAGTTCGTTGGACGAGCAGACTAGTCATGAAGAAATTGACTGCTTCAATCATCAGAAAAACCAAAATCCAAACCTCCATCTAGAAGGGCGCCCTCAAGCTACAAGCGCGCTTTTGCTGGAAAAGGACAAGTTTCTGTCATGTTAAACTCTGGAATCTTCAACTTCTGTCGTCAGTTGCCGGAGTTACGGGTCTTAGAAAGCTTCGCTGGATAGCTCATCGGATAACCAGACCAATTCTGAAGAGATTAACTATATTTATGAGCATTTTCAATAAGATTTTGACCTTCAAACAGAAGGGCGCCCCTAGGCAACAGTTGCACTTTCTTGCTTTTCTCTGAGAAATCCTCATAATCTAATCACTAAAAACTTCGTCTTGACCACTGAAATGACCATGTGTAACGTAAAATGTTGTCGCGAAACGCTCCTCCATCATGAAATGCTCCGTTCCGAGTCTCTGATTCAGGTTTTGATCAATGAAACTGCCTTTAACTGACAAACTACTGACAAAACTCCATGCTTGATATTGCCCAAAAACTATACTTGACATCATTTTAGCAAGATTTAGATTATTTAAACAAAATGCCTTGATGAAGCAAAAATTTTGGTTTTGGGTACAACAAGCCTCTCCTTCTGATGTCCCTTCCGGACATCCCGCCATTTTCGAAACCCATGGACATGCCAAATACCTCGATGGTGTCTATCACAGTTTTTCTCCTCTTCCTCCGTGCCCTATGCTTTGTTTATGGGGATTTCACATCCTCCAATGAAGCGAAAGATGGAGGATGACCCTACTAGCAATTGAGGTCAGAAGAAGGGTTCGCCTTCTTCGAAGGGTGGCTCTGCATTGGCTTGTGCCGTCCTAGTGACGGAGGAAGCTCCGACATCCCGGGAGTTCGTCACTGCTCCCAAGTCTTTCGGTGAGCCTAGCAGCGAATCTCAGGCGCTGCCTCCCTCGCCTGCTGAGTTGACACATGGCACTCCTATGAAGTGTATGTTTAACTCTGTGGACGAAGTACCAACCTTATCAACAATTCTCGCAAGATCACTGACATTCACCTCACAGGAACCGAGTGGAGAAGACCTCAAGGGGCCTTCCTCCTTGGCTCTTGTTGCAGGAAGGTCGGAGGGTACCCCCCTTGATATTCCACCCTTGCAAGCTCGTCCGCCCTCCCCTTACAATGATCTAGAGTGTGTGTTGTGTTCCCCATGCTTGTCCTATATGTTCCTAGATGACCCTTGTCACCCCTATAGGTGCTTGGATACAGGAGTGTTTTTATGTTGTAAAAATTCTTCTATTTGTCACATCATTCTTCTCTTTGCCGTTTATTGATTTTCGACAATTGGGGACGATGCAAAGTGTTGGGGGCATTTAGGCCTCCTTCCATGTTGACCCAATTTTTTATTTTCATTTTGTTTTCATGTGCCTTCTTCACATGGTCTAATATAGTAGGGGGTTGATGACAGTTCATTTATATATTATTATATCTATTTATCTATATTTATGAGCAGCTCTTACCCCGAAGTATCAAATCCCCCCATCTCTCGTTCGTTATGTTATTGTCTTTCCTTGCATCTTTCTCTCTTCTTTGCTTGTGTTGTGATGTTGTGGTGTTCATGTGTTGTCCCTCGCGTGTGACAGAATTACCACAGTTACATCTCGTCATGTTCCACGGGCCACAACATCACTTTTCATTCTTGCTTTTCTCTCCTTAGGATGTCATGTGCCTTTGTGCTTGGCACGCACCATCCTAAGGGGGGCCTTTCATGCTGCTTCAATTTTCAAAAATGCATTCGATGGCCAACGAATCTTTTTGAAAATCTTTAACTTCTCAAAATATTTTTCAAGAATCGCATTCCTCAACAAGGACCCCTAGCGGAATACTTTTCCTTCATCATGGGTTCGTAAAGAAAGAATTTGAGAAACTTTCCTCTGAGGAAGGGGCACCTTTTCCTGCAGGAGAGGTCTTGACTTTCCCCTTGCGAGGGAACTTTCTTCCTTTTGAATTCCTTGATGAAGTGAATTCTTTCAAAAGGATTCCTTGATGTTGAATTGATTCACGAAAAATACTATTGCACTTTCAAACAATGTGTCCCTTGAGTGGACCCCTTTTCTTTTGAAGGGTTCCCGAGGGACCCCTTTGAAAGCTCTTCCTTCAATTTTTTACTATCTATGTGACTGTCTGCTTGTCTACCTATGTGGCTTCTTTTTGTTATCTAACATGTTTTGTCTGCGGATTAAAACGTTGCTTTGCAGGTGCACCTGTGAAGCTACTTTCCAATCCGACTCTACAGAGTCCCCTACATTGGGCTTCCTTCAGGACCGAGCACCTGGGGGCACCTCTTTGCAAGTCTGAGGATCTGTGAAGCGCTTACATCCTGCGAGATCTATCTATTGTTGTTTTAATCAGAAATGCAAATTAACAGAAAATTCAACACAGTGAACAAAGAACACAGAATTTATCCTAGGAAAACCCTCCTTGAGGGAGAAAAACCCAGCCAAAATATCTCTCTTATATATTGAATTTAAAGAGCAGTAAACTGCTTACAATCTTGGCTACACACAAGGTCGATATGATGCAATAAAGAATCGCACCTCACATAGATGCAAATACACAATTATATGATCTCTCCTTAATGTCAATCTGCTTTATGCAATAATATGATTTGTTGTAGATGCACAAACTCCTTGATAAGTGCGAATGTCTCTTGAGAATAAAATCGATGATCAAATGAATGAGCATCTCCTTCCATACATACAAAGTAAGGTGCCTCTTCACAAGCAAGGTGACTCTTCACAAGGGTCAGCCTCATTCAAGAACCAAGGCGACTTTTCATCTTGGGCTGGCCTTCAAAATAATATTTATATATCATTTATTATTTCAATTTTGAGAGAAGGATATCTCCCGCAGCTAAAACATCAACACTCCCTCTTAGCTAGGGAGGTATCCTTCCAAATATCCATGTCATGGAGTCTCTCAACATGACATCCAAAATGGCTACACCCATTTGAGAAAAAAGTTCATCACAGAGTCTCTCAACATGATATCGTCATGGAGTCACTCAACATGATGTCCACCATGGCTACTCCCATGTGTGGAAAGAAACATATGCATGAGTGTCCATCACAAAGTCTCTCAACGTGATGTCGTCATGGAGTCTCTCAACATGACATCTCATCTCAGTCTAAGAGATGAAGGGCTCACACCTCATATTTCTCCATCTCAGAGAAATATACACTACAAAGGCTTTCACCTCATATTTCTCTATCTCAAAGAAATATACACTACAAGGGCTTTCACCTCATATTTCTCCATCTCAGAGAAATATACACTACAAGGGCTTTCACCTCATATTCCTTCGTCTCAGGGGAATATATACTACAAGGGCTTTCACCTCATATTCCTTCGTCTCAGAGGAATATACACTACAAGGGCTTTCACCTAATACTTCTCCGTCACAGAGAAACATACATTACACAAATCTTCATGCTGATGTGACTCCCTCTGAAGCTCCAAGTATCAACCTTTTGACCTCCTCATCCAAGGTTGCCTCTGATGGATTGTCAGACTCCCTCTAAATGTTAATTCCTCCTCTTCGAAGAAACGTCTCCAGTTATGTGCCACCAACTCAGTCCCATGGCAGCAAGCTGTGTCTTCATGTTTGTTCATTTCTTCAGCCTGCGTGTCTTCCTCATAGGATGCAGCAAGCTCTTCCTCCCTTGAATTCCTTACGCAATCTCTCATCATCCTTTTGCTCCTTGATCCGTCTTAGAAGCATTTTAGAGAGATTAATAATAGTTCAAAACTATCCCAAAGAGAAATATCAATGCTAGAAGCATACATGATTCACTATTCCCAATGTTATTGCATGAATTATTATTAACTATAAAATTCATGATCATTATTCAAACATAAAATACTTATCCCTTTATGTTGGTCAATAGATGTAATCAAGTGCTTGTCTTGCAGTCTCCTCTCAGTTGTTAAATGTAAATGATAGAGTTCCCTAAAATCTCTAAAGCCTCAAATGTATACACCATAGGTAATTTCCAAACTTTACACCAATGCGCAAAAGCTCATATGACTTGAAGAATGAACACTGTTTTTCAGACTTGAGCATTCCATTAAACTCATATCCCATACGACACAAGAATGAGAAGAGATAACATAGAACCTACACACTGTCTTCAGCAAGAACCAATACATAACTCCATTACAGCCCGCACAGATCTTCAAAACAATGTCAAGAAACCAAAGTACCATTGCATCCACTCACACCAACAACCACTCATGATTTTCCATATACAACCACACCACAGTCATATACTTCCAGATTTGTTCTCACAGTGATATCTAAACCCGACTTGCTCCCTTCAAACGCAATTCCTCCTAATATCTCTATAATGTCTTGTTGCTCCAATATTATAAAAATATTCTATCACATCTGAAGCTTCAAATATCGAACTCCTTGAAAGCACCTGAAGCTTAAAAATAAAATCAAATTCCTCCACACCTGAAAGTGATCTTAAATCTGCAATTGCTTCTGATCGAATTTCCCTTGAACCCGCTATGATACCATTTTGTTGTTTTAATCAGAAATGCAAATTAACAGAAAATTCAACACAGTGAACAAAGAACACAGAATTTATCCTAGGAAAACCCTCCTTCTTGAGGGAGAAAAACTCAGCCAAAATATCTCTCTTAAATATTGGATTTAAAGAGCAGCAATCTACTTACAATCTTGGCCACGCACAAGGCCGATATGATGATATAAAGAATTGCACCTCACTTAGATGCAAATACACAATTTATATGATCTCTCCTTAATGTCAATCTGCTTTATGCAATAATATGATCTGTTGTAGATGCACGAATTCCTTCATAAGTGTGAATGTCTCTTGAAAATTAAATCGATGATCAAATGAATAAGCATCTCCTTCCATATATACAAACTAAGGTGCCTCTTCAAAAGCAAGGCGACTCTTCACAAGGGTCGGCCTCATTTAAGAACCAAGGCGACTTTTCATCTTGGGTCGTGTTGATGCATGTTTTATGACTCATGAAGCACTTTAGAATAAAGAGTCCAAAGACGCTCTATCCTCTCTTGAAAAACTACCTCGTATGCTAAGATTGCTAAAAGATCATACGGTAATTCCAATGTTTCATAAGTTTGGGGATGGACAAGCTCAATGCATGATGTGATATGCTGATTTCACAAAGGGACCTTGGATAATGAACTATTCAAAAGAAGGAATTTAGATTAATTTGACGTTGAACGTTCTTATATTTTTGGGATTTTCGACTTTGAGATAAAATAAAAGGAAAAGGGATGAGGGTTTAGAAACTAGATTTATGCCAAACTACTCCTATGAACTTAAGAGACGAATGCTGGATAGTGAAATTTAAACCAATCTTTGTTTTGCCAAGCACAATGACTACAACTAGACAAAGATGATGCAATCTTCAATGGATTTACAAGTGATGTCCTATTACACAATACCACCATCAATTCGAAAAATGTATATAGGTAATAGAATTCCAGTTAAACAGTTTCAAAGTTCAGACTAACCTTGCACATCAAATTGAAAATCATTCAATTGAAAAAGGTATGAACTAATTTAACTATTTCCAACACTATCAATCTTTCATTCATCTAAAAAATGTTGAAACTAATTTACTTTATTGAAGAAATTATGAAACCATGCAAGCTCTCAAAATAACAAATGCTCAACTCTGAATCAAATTATTATCTGAATAGCACTAGTAGCAACAATTTCATAAGTCTCTCCCTGAATGAATGAAATGCGTGGGGTTTATATAGGCACCCCAATTACAAAGCAACAGCCCAGATTGATTTGAGATCAAAGGCCAAGATTATTTCAAAAAACCCTAACCCTAAAAAGCATAACCAACTCAATGGACACATGGCACAAGTAGGACGAGCCACTTGGAGCGTGAAAATAATGACACCTTGCAAATTATTCGAGCAAATAGGAATCCAAAATACAATTCCCTTTGGCCTGCTCCCTGGCTGCAAATGCAAGAAATTTTGTTAACACCAAATCGAGCTCCTCCATTGATATGCTTGGCATAGAATCTAGTTGTACTCTTATTATGTCCAAAGTTTCAAGGCATTGAGTGAAAGTGCTTTCCCATCTATCTTCCTGTTTTCGAAAGCTGCCCATAAAGGTCAAAAGAGAAGACATATCATCAAGCTGATTTTTTGTAACAATCTGCACTTCCTTGAAGTAAATATTCATCACATTTTCCTTCAATCCTTCCAAATCCAAGCCATTTGCATCATGATGCTCCTGCCCTGTTAATCCTTCAAGAGAAGTGAGGATTTTAAACTGAATTTTTCCAAGTGCATTCTGTATAACAGCACACTCTTCCTTCATTCCATCATATATCTTCTTTTTAGCCAACAAGGAATGATACCATCTGCTGAAATCATACGAGGCTCCTTCCTCAATAACACCTTCTTGGATCAATATTTGCAGGGATACTTCCTTTAAAACCTTCAAACGAGGTATTACTTTGTCATTTACGTACTGGAACTCTTCCCAGTTATCTTCAATTTGGACAATTTCAGTCATAAGCAAGGCAGACCTGTCATAAGTCTGGGCACATTTCTCCAAGAATTGCTCCATTTGCTTTGAGATATTGTTGATCCAACTCTTAGTTGCTTGGCTTGTCTTCCTCATAGCTTCAAGAGTGTCAACGGATTCCGGAGGAAGGGATGACGGTGGGATAAAAGCTTCACTTTCTTGGCGCAAAGGGGCTGTTAGCTGCTGAATGAACTCCATTAGCCTTAAATTTTCTAACTCTAGTCTTTCCTTCTTCTCCTCTGTTTTGTCGAATTTCTCCTTGATGGCCTTGGAAGTGTCTGCTAACTCATGGAAATCCTGATCTATCGTGGTTGGCCCAATGTCCAACGTTGTAACATCATAATCCATAGGAGTAATCTGATCTCTAGGCTTGTCAACTTTTGGGATTGCAACTTGTAAAACCCTGGATCCTGCATCATTCCTGATAATTTGAGAGTATTTCTTAGGCTTCTTTGGCGTTTCGGCTTTGCCAATCCTTTCTAAGAAGTCCTGCATGCTTTCAACTGGTTGAACTTCATCTAGTGGTTTAGACTTCTTCGTCAAACTCTCAGATAACCAAGCTGGGATAGTGGATAATTCCATCCCATCTTCCAATTGAACATCATCGTCACACTCCTTTAAGGCAGAAATTATTTCATCTCCCAGCTCCTCATTGTTTTCCAAGATTTCAGTATCTCCCATGCCTTCAATCATCAGCGTATCATCTCCTTCCAAACACTCAGTGAAGGTTTGCTCTTGGACAAAATCTAGCGGTTCCAACTCTTGAAATTCAACCTCTTGTTCATGGTTTGGTTCAATCCCAACAATGGACACTTCTTCTACTACTCTGATAGATAAAGTACTTGAGGATGATGGAATTTCACTCACCTTTTGCTTCTTACTCTCCAATTCTTTGCTAGCTGCTTCCTTTTCTTTCGTCTGAAGGTCTTCGATCATTGCTTTCCTCTTGCTTGCACATGGGAATTCATCAGGACCTTCTCCAACTGCTTCCCCTTGACTTTCTTCATTGCTCAGCGTGGCATAGGTAAGGGAAATTCCTTCTTTTCTCAATTTGCTGATCTGACTATCTACCCATTCCCTTGAGTATGCTGCAATATCCTTCATCAATACATCCAAATCAGTCAACTCAGGATGTGTCCAGTTAGGCAACAAGATAGGCTTGTTCTTTTCCTGTTCAAATTGAGGATGCACGTAGTCTCCATTATCCTTTATCTGGTCAGGGACGGGGAATAAGTCACACCTTTTCACAAGGTCTACTAGAATTCTAGACCACATCTTCTTTCTGACTCCATATTCGTCCACTAGGTTAGACCAATAATCTTCAATCTGCACAACATGAAGGTACTTCTTCCCGTGAACCCTCAAATATGGATCGTAATCAGACCTTGGTTTATAAGTGGAAAACTTATAAACTGTAACTCTAACTTCGCTGCCTTAGCTGATTGTAATGAGGGGCAAACTTCTAGCATTTTCCCAATTGTAACAGGAAAATCCACTCCTTGTTTGTTCTTCTTCCCCTGAATGGAATCCACGTGTGCCAACTGCCTTGCAACTTCAAGCATGATAATCTTGTCCGTTGGATACCAAGGGAGTTAATACGGAGCATCCGGGAACCCATGAACTCTTATGTATGTAAAAGTCAGAAATTGGATGAACCAAGATCCGAATTTATCAAGCAATACCATAGCCTCTTTAGACAACCTTTTTTGAATTCCTCCTTGAAGCAATCGTGTGATATACATGAGGAAAGCGTCATTAGTTATCTTATATTTGTCTTTATAATGCAACTATAACTGTGGGTAACACTCATATGCTTTGAATTGGTTATTTCGAAGTCCAACTTCCCCTTTGCAAATTAGTCCTCTATACTTAGTAAACCGTGCCAAGATATAAACTACGTAGGAACTCATATAGAAGGTCTCGGTCTTCTCCAAGTTTCTCAACTGGAAATCAATGTTATCACTTATCAATTTTGCCCAATTTATTGCTTCCACTCCTAATACGACCTCTTCCACATATGAAAACATCCATACTTCGAAGAAAGCTCCTTGAGAAGTACCCATAATCCTATTCAGCATATGAATCATGTCACTGTATTCTGGTTTAAAATCTGTGCAAATTAATCTTTTTGGCAACTTAGAGCGGTGCCTTTTGGGTTCCTTGATCCAATTGGAATTAACTATGTCCATACAAGACTCTTTGGCTTGATCAAACATAGCCTGTGATTCTTTTTGAGTCCTGTTCAACATTTTCTGGCGACGAGGAATTCCAAACACTTCTCGGACTGAATCTTCTGTAAAGTATGCCAAAGTGATCCCGTTGGATGCTTTAATGGATCTTGTTTGTGGATTGTATCTCTTGGCGCACTCAACCATCAGCTCACTGCACTGAACTGCAGGTGGAAATCCTGCTGCCTGATCAAGTCCGCACTTGACAATGTTAGTTGCAATGGGTGTAGGCATTTCATGCTGAGTACCAAACATCCTTTTCTTGTGTTGAATCGCATTGAACTGCTCAAAGTTGGTATCTGCTACTTTTTTCCATTTTGACGACAGTTGGGATTCTGGATAGAACTCCTTGAGAACTTCCTTTACCTGGATCTTTCTAACTCCACCTCCTACGTTCTTCGAAGTAGACATTATGCCTGTACGAAGCTCGGAGTTAGAATATTTTAACAAAATTTGTAAACAAGGCGATTTTATGGTTGGAGAGTATTTAAATAAATTAATTAAAAAATTCTAGACTTCGACTGCCTAGGCTGGTTGGAGAATAAATCTTAATAAAATGAAGTTTAACCAGCCTGAATCATTTTAAAAGAACATTCAAAGAATTTTTTAAACAATTTACTGGACTTTCAAGTGGAAAACTGAAGTTTTTGTGCAAATCCAAGATAAAAATCTTTTTCCTTCTTCAAATTCGCCAGCTATGACTCTGCAGTTGATTGAGAAATCTGAAAATAGAAGAAAAATGTCCAACCTTATGCTCTGGAGTTAATGTAACTTGCAGCTCAAGAAGAAAATAAGAAGAAGAAGGACGCCTTTGGCTGAGAGAAGTTTGCCTGTGAAAAAAACTTAACCTGTAAACAATGAAAAAAAAATTCACAAGCACTTCTTTTATAATAAAAAGTTTCCTTATTTGCCAGGGTCGATCTCTTCCTTGATTGGGTGCTTTTGCTTTAAAACGAAAAAAGCAATCTTATCTTCTTTCTTTGACTTTTCCAAGGCGTCCCTTCTTGCTTGCTAACTAAGTCTTTAAATAAAACTTAAGTTATTTTATTTCTCTTTTGCCTTTAGGAAAAATCGACTTCTAAGTGGACTAATCCACTTTTCAACTGGATTTTTTGTTTTTTCCTCTTACCAAGGTAACTCTTTGCCTTAGAAAAATTTTCGATTCTCTCCTTCAAAATTCGACTTTCAACTGGAATTTTCATCTTTCTAATTGGATTTCCTTTATCTTGGAATCCTTGAAGTCCAATTCGAATTTTTTTACTTGCCTTAGCCAATTTTTATCATTTTCCAACTGGAATTTCTCAAGATTTAACTGGATTTCCATATGGATTTTTTAAAGATTGAACTGGATTTTCTCATAGGCGCACCTCTCCAGCCTTAGGCGAATTTCACCATGATTTTCCTTGCTTTACTTGATTTTTCAATGATTTTCTCTCTTGAAGGTGCGATTTTTCAATTGATTTTCCAGCCTTTTGCATGCGCTTTGTCTTGCTTTTCTCTTCTTTGCAGGCACTTTTCTCTGGTTTTCAAATCTTTGCATGCGCTTTTCTTTTGCTTTTCTCATGATTTTTGCGATTTTCTAAGATTTTTGCTTGATTTTTGCCTGCTTTTTGATTCCAAAAGTGGAAACTTTCGACTCCACTGCCAGTGAGACCAAGCACTTTCTAAAAATAGAAACTTACTAAAAATAGAAAAAAGCAAAAAGCAACTTTCTAAAAATAGTAAATTCCAGATTGGTCCAGAAATGCCAAAAACGAAAAAAGCAAAAAAGCAGAATCCCTAAAAAATAGGAAGTGTCCGAATTGAGCGAAAGCACAAGCGATCCTCATCTACCGGGTCTTCTAAGCACTTCTATGACATTCATGTTCAGTTTCAGGCTCAAATTCTCAACTTAGCTTGGGTGATGACTCCAGACCTTGACATGAAATTCAGAGCAACAGAGATTATGAAATTGCTACTCGAAGCTAAACCCTAAGAGCAAACCAGTGAGGGTCCCCATTTGCAATGGGGCAATGTGTGAAAAAGGTCACAACAGGTCGGCCTTCCAAATAATATTTATATATCATTTATTATTTCAATTTTGAGAGAAGGAAATCTCCCGCAGCTAAATCATCAACATTGTCCACCGTTGGTCTGCGGACCTCTGGTGCACTTTGTTCAATCCTCCTAAGGAGAGAGTACATGTGGAGCCATTTGTCTGCTCTACGCTTTCAAACACGCCAGATTGCGATCTACTTCCTCGATGGTTCAAGTATATTTTCTTGGAACTCTTTCAACCTATTTTACTGAATACATATTGGCACTCATGTTCGCTAAAGTTGGGGCAAAATGTATAGGAGTGAATTTGCACCCCCCTTGCAAATTCCCCTTTAACATCTGTCACCTTAGAAAAATCAAACCCGACCATGTAATTCCACATCATTTGTCCGTACTCCATCCACTTAGCGCTTGTTTTTAGTGTTGGTGGGGGAATTTCTATTGGGGATGCGCGGACGTCTATGCGGCACGCTATCGTCCTTACAGGATTCCTACCTCTGGAATCTGCAAAGGTGTTACATTCTCCTTTGGCGATGAAACGTAACACCCCTACGCCCTTCAGTTGACCTTTGAACGGCTCTTTCCCTCCTAAACCATCTTCAAAAGGCTATCTTTGATTCTCATTCATTTTGTTGGATCTTCTTCACACTCTCTACATGCTTCTTCACAATTCTTGAGCTACTTGTTGCACTATTGGCTTCATCCCAACATCACAGCATTCTTCACATCTACCATAGAAGTTGCAACTTGGTGTCTTGCGAGACTCCCTTCAACATCACTACGGCCACATCGACTTTCCACGGTTGTAAGCTTGCATCCTCTCTCATTGGCCTTAAGTGCTTCTAATTGAGGGTGGTATTGTTCACTTACTATTGCATTGTTGTTGGATTTGAGTAGTATAGTGTTTCTTGTAGTGTTTGATATTTCCTTTTACATACTTTATTTATCGCATTTCTATTTCTCTATCTATCTGGCTGTCTGTGGAGGTGGAAACACCAAAACGGGGGTTTGACTGCGACAATCCCCAAAATAGCCCCAACATTTTTCCCCATCTTGTTGTGTGTAGGTACTCATTCGTGTGGAGCTTGCGGGAGAACTAGACCTTTCGTGAGTTGAATCTTTATCATCTTTGCTCTTATCATTCTTATATCGTCTTTCTCGTCATTTCAGTTATTTTGTTATTTATTGCTTTAGTCATCACTAGCAAACCTTTAGCTAAGCTGCTTAGTAGGTTTTTCTGTTATTATGTCTGTATCTTTTCACTATCCATCCGTATGGACGCCAATGCAACTATGAGATGCCAGCGTGTCGCACTGTCATCCCTGTTCTGCACTGCTATCCTTTGGCAGAGAGCTGCTCGAGGTACAATTTGAGTTCCAGAAACCTACTCGCTTAGTCCAAACCTAACTCTCGGGTTAGTAGAGTGACATAAGCACTGAGAGTGCCTTTCATTCTCTATCCTTAAACATCAAACAATTCCTTAAACACTTGCGCGGTTGAGGTAGATTAGGGCAGCCTTCAACTCTCGGCTCTCCATGACTTGGAGTCATTGAGCGGTCGGTCCCCCTCTACAATCACAAAGTAAATAAATATTCATGAAATTAATTTCTGAAATCACTGCAAAATGTCAACAATCCACATCAGCATTCATATGTTATTTTTTAACTCCCCTTGATGACTGTCCAGCACCCCAAAAACATTATGTACGACTCCCTTTTGATGGTACAGCAGCCCACTATAAGCTGCGATTTCCACAATAAAGGCAGCGGCAAGTTTTTTTATGCCTATTAAAGGCTGCACTTGCTGTTAGTAAGGATCATAAAGCCTTTGATAAAGCATCGACCCCTCCTTTAATATGTACGGCCTCTTTTGGAGCTGCAAAGAGTAAGACTAGGGAGCATACTCAGCACAAAATGTAATTTTTATTTATTTCTTTTCTGCACACACAGCACTTACAAATTTCTGCCTTTTTCACCATCTGCACACACAGAACTACAAATTCATATTTTCCTACAAAACTTTCATAAATTTGTTACCTGTAAATCTGGCAAACCCTGGAAAGATATATCTCTTCAATCTAATCTCATACTCCACAGACATTCAACACAAATGTGAATCCTGAACGAATCCAACTCTTAATCCTTTCTACACAAACTATGACCTTGAATGGACACAATATTGGCTAGGGAAGATCTTTCACTCCCACAAGCAATCTTACCTTAGGGTTTCATCTAAAGCGGAAGAGATGAACAATGTTCAACCTCACAGAAAATAGAGTTTCACAAAATAATCAAAATGAGCTTCTTCTCTTCCAATTTCCCTTTTATAAGCACTTTTGAAACTTTCAAAAAATAATAATTTTAAATTACTTTTTAATAATAAACCTTCAACTCACTTTATTTTATAATTTACTTTTTTAAACCCCTTAAGTCACTTTATATCCATTATAAATAATCAAATATAAGTTCTCTTTTAATTTTTCTTTTTTGACAACCTAAATATTTAACTATTTAATATTTTAATTGTTCTTCGCTCATTCACCAAAGTCTACAAAAATTATTAAGATAGCCCAAAAGTGAATTCTGATTATGCCAACATACTATGAAGCTCATTGGAGATCCAGCTTACTGAAAATGGATACTTTCCAAAAATGATATATTCCTCCAAGAAATGTGTAATGCACTTGAAATGTCAAAATTGCATTCAGAAAGAACCAATGAACTCATCTTGATCCCCTAAACACAACGCCACTATCTTAACTCCATTTCAAAAAGGTTGACACTCTCCAAGAAAGTCGGAGCTTCCTAAGATGTTGGAATGATCATAAAATGGGGACATTATTGGTTATTGGACTAATAAAGCTATATCTTAGTATATGCCCTAGATACACTTTTGCCTAAGGATTGGTGGACAAGTGCTATGGATAGCCTTATATTTTGACATTAACAGACTTATATGGAAATCAATAATTAACAGGATGATTTGTAGCATTTTCGATGGTCAAGGATTGGAGGTTTTTCCTTTGCATTCCTTCCTGTTCCTGGCTTCTTGTACTGCATATGTTAGAGGGACGGAGATATTTCAGCCAAATGATTTAATGTCTAGATATATAATTGAAAACCTCAATGTCAGAATAGGCTCTATATCTGTAAATTTAATTACTAGATAGAATGTCACATAGACTATTTTATAGATGTGGTCTTCAGTATTAGTTTACCTTAAACACCTTGTTTTGGAGATGCAATACTAATCAAATCTCATGGTTTGGTTGCTGTTATGCAACCTCTAAGCTGATTTTTTAAATGCCTTTTATATTTAGAGGGGGCATTGTTAGAATCTTATTTTCTACTTGTATTAATGGTCAATACTACTGTTGCTACAGTAGTTAGTAGGTGAGGTAGCTAGACATCTTAAATGTCTACAGTGATCTACCTCCTCTATATATTGTAATCATCTCCTTTGATAATTTAAGCAATTTCTTAGCCCAAAATTGTTTCATGGTATCAGAGCAGGTCTGAGCCTTCCTTATGGGAGGGCTCAGGATTTTGAGAGGGCATTTTTAAATCTGTAATTCGTGATTTATCACGTGAGATTTTTGTGAGTCCAAATCGAGGGTTCTTGTTTGCATTTTTCGTGAGTATTTTCATGAAAAATTTCAACCCTCCTGTTGCTTTGATCTAGGCGCACGTTTTTCTACAATTTTCTGCTCTTTTCGAGCTAAAAAATGGTGCCCTTTTCTGTTGTGACTGCTCAAGGGATCAACGTCTTTTTTTCTAGGGGCGTTTTTTGGTTCCTGGCCGCGCTTATTCTTCATCTAGGCGCACCTTTACTTCTCTCATGCCCGCTTTTTTTGCAGACCTCTTCTGGCCGGCACGAAACTTCTTTTGGCTCTGTGATTTTCGTCTCTATTTGGGCGTTTTTGTCAGATCTGCATGCATTTCTGGGCGCGATTTGCAGAAAAAAAAAAGAGCCGCATTTTTCTCATCTGGTATGGACGCGTTTTTGTGCTTCTTGGCGCGATTTCTGGTGTTTTTGTGTGCTCAAACTTGGTTGGATTTGCCTGCAACAGAGACGCCTAGGGTTCTGCCCTTTGTTTGCCACGATTTCGTGCAGATTCGAGCTTTTTTTCTGCAAATTTCGGGTTCATTAATGGCAGCTAGGGCTTCTGCAATTTTCGGCTAGGGTTTTAAACCCTCAGATCAAGTCGAAAAATTATTTTGCTTGCAGATTCCTTCTGGGTTTTCTGAGATCTCAACTGGGTCGGTCTTCAAATTTTCTGGGTACCTCATTTTTTGTGCCTCAAAATTTGTGCCTCAATTTCAAGTCGAAAAAAATTTCTGATTGCAGATTCCTGATGGGTTTTTCGAGATCTCAAATGGGTTGTCATCAGATTTTTCTGGGTGCTTCGTTTTCCGTGCCTCGATTTCTGTGCAGATCTGTTCTGGCGACTAGGGTTCCAAACCCTCTATTTTTCAGCCGACAATCGATGGCTACCTGTTTCTGGGCTTCTGTAATTCACAGTGTTGCGTGGGATTCCTTTGTTGGGTTTTTTAAATATTTTTTTCCCTTATTTAAAAAAAAAAATCTAGCTTATGGGTTTTAATATTTTTCCCTTAAAAACTGTGGGTTTTCATAATTTTTTCCCTTAAAAAATTCCTAAAGGGTTTATAATTTTCTCCTCAAAAATTAAGGGTCAGTTCCTGTTTACCCTAGTCAGGGTTTATGTTGTACGGGAGGGCTCTTTGGTCTTTGGTTTTTACCCTTTTTTCCGAAAAAACGATGATTTGTAATCTTGGGTTTGGCAATTTTTTCCTTAAAAATCATGGTTGGTCGCAATCTATTTTGGTTGCACCTCAAGTTGCTGAGGCGAACATCTGCACAACTAGTTTCTTGCAATCTGTTCTCGAGCGTCGTGCTCATCTGCAAAAGTTTCGACGGTTTGCCGATTTATCCTCAAAATCGTGGCCGTTGTTCTCGGTGTGTCTCTAGCAATAGGGAGGAACAGCTCTGTTATCCAACATCAGGTTGAACATTTTCTGGTCTGAAGTTTTGCAGTTTCTGGGAGGGTTAGTGGCAGACTCATCTCAGTGGCAGAGTCAGTGGCAGGCTCTTGTCTCTTGTTGCAAAGCATTCTAAAGAAGGGGCAGCCTTCTCTGTTTTTTTCTGGATGGTTTTGTGATGAGCCCTGCTGGCTCTCAGTTCAAAAAACCTCTTTTCTTAAGTCTTAAAAGTGTTTTTAGAGTTTTTTAGAGAAATCTTAGTAGACAGAAGAGAAGGGGCGCAGCATATTTTTGCTCATAAAAGACAAATTTAAACTTATTTCTTCAAATTGAAAGTACAGAATGTATTATCTAACACCAACAGATAGATTAAGAATGATAAACATACCAATCAGGCTCCAGATTATTTAAATAAGAAACTGGCCAGATCTACAGCTGGAAATGGTGAAAACAGGCATAAATGCACGCCAAGACTCCAGACAAGGTTTCTCCAGCTCAGAAATTGGTCACAAAGCTCTGAAAGGACTAGGCGCCAATGATAGAAGTCAGAACCAGCCCAAAAGGAAGGCGTTTCTCTCTTTCACTTCACACGCCTTTCTAAATCACAAACCCCAATGCTGGCCGTACGGCTATGGAAAACAATGCAAGAAGACTCTGTGGAAACCTCTGCCTCTGATGAAGGAAGCGCCACCAAGGAACCCTCAATTATTATACTGAAGAACAAACAACTGCATAAATAAATCCTCTGTCTGCAACTGTAGAACTTCTGTGTGAAGCCCTCAACTGTACTGATTCAGCTGATCTTTCACAGCCTCAAGAGTACTCAACACTGAAGAGTTTTCGTTCTCCAATGGACACAATGATCAAACCCTGGTCACAGGATATTGCTCAGAAGGAAAATGCACAAGGCAAATCGAAATAGTCAAGAAGTCAGTTTCTATTGCCAGGAAATGCCTTTATACCAAATGGCACGCATTTCAAGAAATGTACGGCCTTTCTCATCATTAAAATATTTTAATATTTTAATATAATCCCTTTCAATAGTTTGAGCGCACTTTTCAATATTTTAAGATATTAAAATATTAAAGTTTCCCTTTTGACATTTAAGTGATATAAAATATAATTAAAGTCAATGTGACTTTAATTAAAAAGGCGTTTAAGTTAATAAATTAACTTAATCACTTAAAATCCCGTAAAATGCTCAAATCTCAGGATAATCTTGTGCCGTCAGAAGCGACGAACTCCTGGAATGCCAACGC
>VDFB02270651.1:62959903-63004206 GCA_007258455.2 Sequoia sempervirens
AAATAAAGGAAAAGGGATGAGGGTTCCAAACTAGATTTATGGCTTCCTCCTATGAACTTAAGAGGCGAATCTTTGGATAGTGAAATTCAAAATAATCTTTGTTTTGCCAAGCACAATGACCACAACTAGACCAAAGATGATGCAATCTTCAATGGATTTACAAGTGATGTCCTATTACATAATACATCATCAATTGAAAAATGTATATAGGTAATAGAATTCGATTAAGCAGTTTCAAAGTTCAGACTAACCTTGCACATCAAATTGAATATCATTCAATTGAAAAAGGTATGAACTAATTTCACTATTTCCAACACTATCAATCTTTCATTCATCTAAAAAAATGCTGAAACTAATTTACTTTATTGAAGAAATTATGAAACCATGCAAGCTCTCAAAATAACAAATGCTCAACTCTAAATCAAATTATTATTTGAATAGCACTAGTAGCAACAATTTCATAAGTCTCTCCCTAAATGAATGAAATGCGTGGGGTTTATATAGGCACCCCAATTACAAAGCAATGGCCCAGATTGATTTGAGATCAATGGCCAAGATTATTTCAAGAAACCCTAACCCTAAAAAGCATAACCAACTCAATGGACACATGGCACAAGTAGGACGAGCCACTTGGAGTGTGGAAATAATGACACCTTGCAAATTACTCGAGCAAATGGGAATCCAAAATACAATTCCCTTTGGCCTGCTCCCTGGCTGCAAATGCAAGAAATTTTGTTAACACCAAATCGAGCTCCTCCATTGATATGCTTGGCATAGAATCCAGTTGCACTCCCATTATGTCCAAGGTTTCAAGGCATTGAGTGAAAGTGCTTTCCCATCTATCTTCCTATTTTCGAAAGCTGTCCATAAAGGTCAAAACAGAAGACATATCATCAAGCTGATTTTCTGTAACAATCTGCACTTCCTTGAAGTAAATATTCATCACATTTTTCTTCAATCCTTCCAAATCCAAGCCATTTGCATCATAATGCTCCTGCCCTGTTAATCCTTCAAGAGAAGTGAGGATTTTAAACTGAATTTTTCCAAGTGCATTATGTATAACAGCACACTCTTCTTTCATTCCATCATATATCTTCTTTGTAGCCAACAAGGAATGATACCATCTGCTCAAATCATATGAGGCTCCTTCCTCAATAACACCACCTTGGATCAATATTTGCAAGGATACTTCCTTTAAAACCTTCAAACAAGGTATTACTTTGTCATTTACGTACTGGAACTCTTCCCAGTTATCTTCAATTTGGACAATTTCAGTCATAAGCAAGGCAGATCTGTCATAAGTCTGAGCACATTTCTCCAAGAATTGCTCCATTTGCTTTGAGATATTGTTGATCCAACTCTTAGTTGCTTGGCTTGTCTTCCTCATAGCTTCAAGAGTGTCAACGGATTCCGGAGGAAGGGATGATGGTGGAATAAAAGCTTCACTTTCTTGGCGCAAAGGGGCTGTTAGCTGCTGAATAAACTCCATTAGCCTTAAATTTTCTAACTCTAGTCTTTCCTTCTTCTCCTCTGTTTTGTCGAATTTCTCCTTGATGGCCTTGGAAGTGTCTGCTAACTCATGGAAATCCTGATCTATCATGGTTGGCCCAATGTCCAACGTTGTAACATCATAATCCATAGGAGTAATCTGATCTCTAGGCTTACCAACTTTTGGGATTGCAACTTGTAAAACCCTGGATCTTGCATCATTCCTGATAATTTGAGAGTACTTTTTAGGCTTCTTTGGCGTTTTAGCTTTGCCAATCCTTTTTAAGAAGTCCTGCATGCTTTCAACTGGTTGAACTTCATCTAGTGGTTTAGACTTCTTCATCAAACTCTCAGATAACCAAGTTGGGATAGTGGATAATTCCATCCCATCTTCCAATTGAACATCATCATCACACTCCTTTAAGGCAGAAATTATTTCATCTCCCAGCTCCTCATTGTTTTCAAGGATTTCAGTATCTCCCATGCCTTCAATCATCAGAGTATCATCTCCTTCCAAACACTCAGTGAAGGTTTGCTCTTGGACAAAATCCAGCGGTTCCAACTCTTGAAATTCAACCTCTTGTTCATGGTTTGGTTCAATCCCAACAATGGACACTTCTTCTACTACTCTAATAGATAAAGTACTTGAGGATGATGGAATTTCACTCACCTTTTGCTTCTTACTCTCCAATTCTTTGCTAGCTGCTTCCTTTTCCTTCGTCTGAAGGTCTTCGATCATTGCTTTCCTCTTGCTTGCGCATGGGAATTCATCAGGACCTTCTCCAGCTGCTTCCCCTTGACTTTCTTCATTGCTCAGCGTGGCATAGGTAAGGGAAATTCCTTCTTTTCTCAATTTGCTGATCTGACTATCTACCCATTCCCTTGAGTATGCTGCAATATCCTTCATCAATACATCCAAATCAGTCAACTCAGGATGTGTCCAGTTAGGCAACAAGATAGGCTTGTTCTTTTCCTGTTCAAATTGAGGATGCACGTAGTCTCCATTGTCCTTTATCTGGTCAGGGACGGGGAATAAGTCACACTTTTTCACAAGGTCTACTGGAATTCTAGACCACATCTTCTTCCTGACTCCATATTCGTCCACCAGGTTAGACCAATAATCTTCAATCTGCATAACATGAAGGGACTTCTTCCCGTGAACCCTCAAATATGGATCGTAATCAGACCTTGGTTTATAAGTGGAAAACTTATAAAACTGTAACTGTAACTTCGCTGCCTTAGCTGATTGCAATGAGGGGCAGACTTCTAGCATTTTCCCAATTGTAACAGGAAAATCCACTCCTTGTTTGTTCTTCTTCCCCTGAATGGAATCCACGTGTGCCAACTGCCTTGCAACTTCAAGCATAATAATCTTGTTCGTTGGATACCGAGGGAGTTGATACGGAGCATCCGGGAACCCATGAACTCTTATGTATGTAAAAGTCGGAAATTGGATGAACCAAGATCCGAATTTATCAAGCAATACCATAGCCTCTTTAGACAACCTTTTCTGAATTCCTCCTTGAAGCAATCGGGTGATATACATGAGGAAAGCGTCATTAGTTATCTTATAATTGTCTTTATAATGCAACTGTAACTGTGGGTAACACTCATATGCTTTGAATTGGCTATTTCGAAGTCCAACTTCCCCTTTGCAGATCAATCCTCTGTACTTAGTAAACCGTGCCAAGATATAAACTACATAGGAACTCATATAGAAGGTCTTGGTCTTCTCCAAGTTTCTCAACTGGAAATCAATGTTATCACTTATCAATTTTGCCCAATTTATTGCTTCCACTCCTAATACGACCTCCTCCACATATGAAAACATCCATACTTCGAAGAAAGCTCTTTGAGAAGTACCCATAATCCTATTCAGCATATGAATCATGTCACTGTATTCTGGTTTAAAATCTGTGCAAATTAATCTTTTTGGCAACTTAGAGCGATGCCTTTTTGGTTCTTTGATCCAATTGGAAATAACTATGTCCATACAAGACTCTTTGGCTTGATCAAACATAGCCTGTGATTCTTTTTGAGTCTTGTTCAACATTTTCTGGCGACGAGGAATTCCAAACACTTCTCGGACTGAATCCTCTGTAAAGTATGCCAAAGTGATCCCGTTAGATGCTTTAATGGATCTTGTTTGCGGATTGTATCTCTTGGCGCACTCAACCATCAGCTCACTGCACTGAACTGCAGGTGGAAATCCTGCTGCCTGATGAAGTCCGCACTTGACGATGTTAGTTGCAATGGGTGTAGGCATTTCATGCTGAGTACCAAACATCCTTTTCTTGTGTTGAATCACATTGAACTGCTCAAAGTTGGTATCTGCTACTTTTTTCCATTTTGACGACAGTTGGGATTCTGGATAGAACTCCTTGAGAACTTCCTTTACCTGGATCTTTCTAACTCCACCTCCTACGTTCTTCGAAGTAGACATTGTGCCTGTACGAAACTCAGAGTTAGAATATTTTAACAAATTTGTGAAAAAAGGCAATTTTATGGCTAGAGAGTATTTAAATAAATTAATTAAAAAATTCTAGACTTCGACTGCCTAGGCTGGTTGAAGAATAAATCTTAATAAAATGAAGTTTAACCAGCCTTAATCTTTTAAAAGAATATTCAAAGAATTTTTTAAACAATTTACTAGACTTTTAAGTGGAAAACTGAAGTTTTTTGTGCAAATCCAAGATAAAAATCTTTTTTCTTCTTCAAATTCGCCAGTTATGACTCTACAGATGATTGAGAAATCTGAAAATAGAAGAAAAATGTCCAACCTTGTACTCTGGAATCAATGTAACTTGCAGCTCAAGAAGAAAATAAGAAGAAAAAAGGACACCCTTGGCTGAAAGAAGTTTTGCCTGTGAAAAAACTTAACCTGTGAACAATGAAAAAATAAATTCACAAGCACTTCTTTTATAATAAAAAGTTTCCTTAT
Organism: Sequoia sempervirens; assembly: GCA_007258455.2. Classification (NCBI taxonomy): domain Eukaryota; kingdom Viridiplantae; phylum Streptophyta; class Pinopsida; order Cupressales; family Cupressaceae; genus Sequoia; species Sequoia sempervirens. Next base: position 62,964,333 of record VDFB02270651.1, read on the forward strand.
TTGCCAAGGTCAATCTCTTCCTTGATTGGGTGCTTTTGCTTTAAAACGAAAAAAGCAATCTTATCTTCTTTCTTTGACTTTTCCAAGGCGTCCCTTCTTGCTTGCTAACTAAGTCTTTAAATAAAACTTAAGTTATTTTATTTTTCTTTTGCCTTTAGGAAAAATCGACTTCTAAGTGGACTAATCCACTTTTCAACTGGATTTTTGTTTTTCCTCTTAACAAGGTAATTCTTGCCTTAGAAAAAAAAATGATTCTCTCCTTCAAAATTCGACTTTCAACTGGAATTTTCATCTCTCTAACTGGATTTCCTTTATCTTGTAATCCTTGAAGTCCAATTCGAATTTTTTTACTTGCCTTAGCCAATTTTTATCATTTTCCAACTGGAATTTCAAATTTTCCAACTGGAATTTCTCAAGATTTAACTGGATTTCCAAATGGATTTTTTAAAGATTGAACTGGATTTCCTCATAGGCGCACCTCTCCAGCCTTAGGCGAATTTCACCATGATTTTCCTTGCTTTTTACTTGATTTTTCGATGATTTTCTCTCTTGAAGGTGCGATTTTTCAATTGATTTTCCAGCCTTTTGCATGCGCTTTGTCTTGCTTTTCTCTTCTTTGCATGTGCTTTTCTCTGCTTTTCAAATCTTTGCATGCGCTTTTCTTTTGCTTTTCTCATGATTTTTGCAATTTTCTAAGATTTTTGCTTGATTTTTGCCTGCTTTTTTATTCCAAAAGTGGAAACTTTCAACTCCACTGCCAGTGAGACCAAGCACTTTCTAAAAATAGAAACTTACTAAAAATAGAAAAAAGCAAAAAGCAACTTTCTAAAAATAGTAAATTCCAAATTGGTCTATAAATGCCAAAAATGAAAAAAGCAAAAAAGCAAAAAAGCAGAATCCCTAAAAAATAGGAAGTGTCTGAATTGAGCGAAAGCACAGGCGATCCTCGTCTACCGGGTCTTCTAAGCACTTGTATGACGTTCATGTTCAGTTTCAGGCTCAAATTCTCAACTTAGCTTGGGTGATGACTCCAGACCTTGACATGAAATTCAGAGCAACAGAGATTATGAAATTGCTACTCAAAGCTAAACCCTAAGAGCAAACCAGTGAGGGTCCCCATTTGCAATGGGGCGATGTGTGAAAAAGGTCACAACATCTGGCGACTCCACGTGAGGAATGTTCCTGAACATTCCTAAGATAAAGACCCATTCTGAATCCGAAATCTCAAATTTAAGTCACACTAACTCATCCTTAGGTTAAAATTTGTACTCAGAAAGGATAGGAATTCTAAATTGGATTGAGACACTTTTTCTCTTAATCACAAGTGGGTGCAAATGCATTCATTTCTACCTCGTAAGACCAATATGACTCTTTGGTTCCATCATGGCTGTTTGTGTATTTTGTCTCAACTCCAAAAGCATCCTTGGATAGAGCCTCGCTGCCAGCGAGCGTCTATAGCCCCGGCAAGGTTATCTTCTATAATCTCACGAAGATTGCTCTACTTCCGGCAATTTATCATTATTTTGATTCTTTTGTACATCTGTAGAGATGTCCGCACACCCAAAAGCCAAGTGTTTCATTCTTTCTTTTGATTCTTTTTGATATTCTTGATATTTTGTATACTTCCACACTTTGGCCTGTAAGCATCGAAGCTCACCTGGGTTTGAGCATTATAGTGGCACTGAAGCGAGACTTTTGATTATTCTTAGTTTAGCCAATGACTTCGCCTAGGAGACCATAATGACTCAGAGATTTCATTAAGTGTGTAAGATATGATGGTTGTAAGATTCAGTGTCAAAACACAATAGATGATTCCCTTCTAGCCAAGTACAAGTCCTAACCTAAAGTTAAACTAGAAGGATTCAACCTTGGATTCCGAGATCCCTAACAAATATTTATCAAAGGAATGATCCATGCATTACTTTGTGGAATAAGACCAGTGTGTGCTTGAATCTTCACCACCTTTTGCAAATGTGGATCCTCATTTATTCAAAACTAAACCTAAAGCAACAAACAAAAGCAAACAAAGCAATCTAATCTAAGGAAACAGGAACAACTAAACTAACGCAAACCAAAGCAGGGGAAACTAAACTAAAACAAGACCCAACCGGAAAGAAAGCTAATCTAATTATGTACAAAAACAAGACTCGCTAAGAGCCTAAGACTGGAAATAGTGTTTAAGGAATCGCCCATTGACGGGCAATGGGACATCCTCTCCGGTTAACGTCTTCAGTCTAAATGCATTGTCTCCAAGAATTTCCGAAATCTGATAGGGACCCATCCATAGATTGTCAAACTTCTCGTGGTCTCCTTTTCGTTCATGCGCTTTATCCCAACAAATGACTAAGTCGGAAATTCTAAATGCCTTTATTCTAGCTCTTCAGCCAAACCATCTCTTCACAATATTTTGATGTTTTGAAAAATTCTCCAGTGCCTGATCTCTTTTCTCTTCCAACAGTAACAACTGGGACAATCTGGTTTTGACTCTGTCTTCCTGGTGCAGGCACTCTTGCATGAACTGTAGCGTGGGAATCCTTAGCTGTATCGGAAATATGGGATCTTGTCCGTAAACCAGATGATATGGCGAGGTACATAAGGAACCTTTTATTCTCACTCTATCCGCCCAAAGAGCGAATCTCAATTGCGTATGCCAATCCCTTGGGTTTTTATCCAACAACTTCTTTATGACATTCAACAAATTCTTATTAGTAGATTCGGCCAATCCATTTCCTTGGGGATAATAATTCGAAGAAAACTTTAAATTCACCCCATATTCAAAAGCCCAGTTAGAAAATTTCAGAGAAGAAAATGCAGAACCATTATCACAAACTAAAGCATAAGGACAGCCAAACCTGGTGATAATGTTTTCTTCTAAGAACTTAATTACTATATCCGTTGTGCATAATTTCAGGACCTGAGCTTCTGACCATCTAGTGCAATAGTTAGTCGCGGTTAGAATATACCTGTGTTGCGCAAATGAAGGTGGATTGATCGTACCAATAAAATCGAGTCCCCATTTTGCAAAAGGTCGCACTTTGATCACAGGTTGGAGCGGCATAGCAGGGTTCTTCTCTCGTGCAGCGGTTATTTGGCATGTGTGGCAGGTTTTTACATGATCGTATACATCTTTGAAAATTGTTGGCCAATAATAGCCTGCCATTAGAACCTGGTGCGCTGTTGCTAGTGCTCCTCCATGGCCGGTTCCAAATCTGGAATGAAAGTGTTCTATTATCCGTTTGGCTTCTCCTTTTCCCAGACATCTTAAGAAAATTCCTTCATGATTTCTTCTATACAACACTGCTCCTTGCAACATATATCTTTGACTCTTCATTCTCAGTGCCCTCTTTTGTACTGGATTGAGATGGTTCGGGCATTTGTGATTGAGCAAAAAATATGTGATATCATCGTACCATTCGTCTTGGGATACTTCCTGTAATTCGTACACCTGCTGTACGAGTTCTGGTCCTGTGGCAATTGTTTGTGTTAGAGCTTGGCCGTGGACAATCTTCATTGGCTGAATTTCAACATCATACTCTTGGATAATTGTAACCCATTTGCCTCTTCTCTCTCCTAATTCATTTTGCATTAGGAGGGTTTTGACAGTCACGTCCGGAACTATAGCAAAGACTTTGCTTCTTAAAATGTAATGTCGGAATTTCTTTATTGCTTTGACCAAAGCATATGCTTGTTTCTCAACGTTTGGGTATTTCAACTCTGCATCCTTGAAAGGTGCACTCATAAAAGCAATAGGATGTTCATCCTTCTCAACTGTCCTTTGTGTTAACATTGCGGCACTTGTGTGTTCCGAGGCAAAAGAGTAGAGATAAAAAGGCTTTGTATAATCAGGACTAACCAAGACAGGAGCATCAATTATGGCCTGCTTGATTTCTTCGAAGGCTTTTCTTGTTTGCTCCGTCCATTCTATCTTTGCATCTTTTTTGAGCATTTCATTTAGGGGCCTGACTATCTCAGCAAATCCTGTGATGAACTTTCTCACAAAGTTAATTTTTCCGAAAAAAGATTTTAATTCTTTTTGGCTTGGCGGCAAACCAATCCTTGAAATAGCCTCTACTTGATCAGGGTCAATAAGAATGCCCTTCTCTGTTATCACATGGCCAAGCAATTTTCCCTCAATTACCCCGAATATGCATTTTTTCGGGTTCAATGATATTCCGTATTTCCTGCATCTCTCAAATATCCTTATCAAATCTTTGACGTGGTTTTCTCTTTTCTTTGAAAACACAGTAAGGTCATCCATGTAGACAATGATACATCTCCCTATGAGGTCTTTGAAAGCAATGTCCATAGCTCTTTGAAAGGTGGCTCCGGCATTGATCAGACCAAATGGCATCCTCTTGTAAGCAAATGTACCCCACTTTGTTGTAAATGCTGTCTTAAGCCTATCTTCAGGTTCCACGAGGACTTGGTTATAGCCAGAATATCCATCAAGAAACGACATCATCTGGGATCTGTTTACAACTTGAATGACTTCATCTAATGAGGGCAATGGATAATTATCCTTTTCCGAGGCCTTATTAAGATTTCGGAAGTCTACACACAATCTTATCTCTCCACTCTTTTTGCAGACGGGTACCAAATTGGCGACCCACGTTGAGTGTCGTACTGGAAAGATAATGCCTACTGAGAGTAGCTTCTTTACCTCTTGAAAAATGAGGGGTTCTAGTAGAGGATTCACCGGCCTTTGGCGTTGCCTGAATGGTTTATTGCCTGCTTTGAGGGGAATAGTGTGTGTAATAATTGAGGTATCGTATGTCTTCAGACCCTCGTAGCTCCAAGCAATAATGTCTCTAAATTCTTTTAAACTTTTGATTATCTGCTCTTTTTCTTCATTCGTGCACACCTTGCCAATAAGAACGTTCCTCACTTCTTTTTGTGTTCCAAGGTTGACCGCTTCATGTTGACCTCCTTCATTTCTTTGTTGTTTTATGGCATTGATCTGATCTTGGTCAAAAATTCTTTCGAGCTGAATCATTCCTCTGGGGATGATGTTAGTCTTCAGGTTCATAATACCATCTACATCAAATTCAGTCTCTCCCCGATCTTCTTCTTCGGCAATGACTTGAGTGAGGAAAACATCGGAATTAGTTAAGAAGTCTAGGATGTGTTTGTCGTCATCGAACACTTGGAAATTTGTAATGTTATCTGGGACTGATGGAGTCGAAGTGATTTCCACTGTAAAAAATTTTACGGCATCCATCTCTAGTGGCTCTAGGGAACTTGCTGATTGGGCTAAGGAATTCGCCACTTTATTTTGAGAATGATACACTGATTTGATATTGAAAGCATCAAAGCTTTCAATGAGATCCCATACTCGGTTTCTATATCCTCGCAATCTTTTATCATGGCAAGCGTATTTCTTTCTTACTTGCCTGACTACTACTTTTGAGTCACCATAAACATGCAAGATTTTGACCTTCTTCTTAACTGCGTGGAGCAATCCGTGGACTAAGGACTCATATTCTGCCACATTGTTGGTGCAGGGGAACTGTAATCTCAGGGCTGATAAGTAGGTCTCACCTGATGGGCTAATCAGCTCATAACCAGCTCCGTTTCCCTTTTTGGACTTTGAACCATCGAATCTCAAGGTCCAAACTTGCTCTTGGTCTGGTAATTGTATGGGACTGGGCATTTCTTTCTTCTGAATTTCTTCAACGGAATAATCTACCTGAACCTTGTTCACTTCTTGAGTGATTTCTGCTTTTGGCGAGAATTCTCTGTCAGAGTTACTGTTTTCATCTTGTATTGTCAACTTAAAGTATTCGTCTCCAGGGACTTGGGGAAATCTTTTGTATACTTGATCCAATGCCATCTTACACATTACACAGGAAAACTCTGAATGGAAAGCATTGTGGATCCGACACCAATTGGGTAGCAATAAGTCTTGCACGAAAGCATGATTCCCCAGTTCTTTCTCTTGTTTTGCACTCTTGAGCACAAATCTTCTAAAGTTTTCAAACATGCTTTCACCTTCATCTGGTGAAAGTTCTTCATCACTCTCTATGGGAACTTCTGAAATTTTTAGTGTATTTTCTTGATTATTCGAGCAGTGTAGCATTAAGACTTCTGGTGATTTTGGTCTATACTGACCAAGATCTGTTTCACAAAACAAAATTTCATTACTTTCCCCGTACTCGGTAATTATCATCTTAAGTCTTGGTGTACTTTCAACCTTGATTTGATTGGGAATACCCTTCCATGGTAACCACATGTGTGAAAAATCAGTGCCGAAGTAACCATTCAACCTACGGGTCCAGTCTCTTCCTAGAACCATTCCATATCCTCCTGGGATATCGACTACTGAAATATCAATGAAATGCTGAATCCTTGGGTCAGTTGATATTTGCATATGAATATTGTTTAATTCTCCTACAACTGGAACCTTCGTCTTGTCCAACTGTCACTTTCTTGTTTGTCTTCGTAGGTGTTAGTCCCAATCTTTGACAGACAGTTAAAGGCATTACATTACTGGATGCTCCTGAATCAATCAGACAGTTATATAGGAGTTTATTGAAAATTCTAAGCGAAACGAGGAAGGGAGCTGGCTCATCTTTCCCTTGATAAAATATCACAGGGCTTCCTCTCTGCATACCAGCTTTTGTCTCTTTTGTTTTGACCTTATTATTCCTTTCAATCTGTGAAACTTCTGCTTCTTTAATCGAATTTTCTATCTTGTTTTCCTTTGGACTTTGACGTGCTTGCTCAGTTTTGACCGTTCTCTGTCCTGGCATTTCTATGCCTTCTTTCACTTCATACATGCCTCGAGTTACTTTGGAACTCTGAGATCCATAAGCAACATTTGCAATCTGTGGTTGTTCTTGAAAAAATTGTAATTGTTCATCTTAAACCATATTGACATTGCCTGTGGAATTTGCAGTCTTCTGAACTGTGTGGGCTGGATCCTGTGTTGGATCTTTCAAGCTATCAAGAAACGTGTTCCTTATTTCTGGTACTTTCATCAGTTCAAACAATGACACGTTCACTTTGATTTTCTTCACTTCCTCTGTTACGTACCGACTTAATCTTTTCAATTCATCTTTAGGAGGAGTACTACTAGTAGAACTACTAGTATTATTTCCTTGCCTGTATTGCGGTGCGTCCTTTGGGAAAGAGGGGTTATTACTCGCATTCGGGTGCGGTGGAGTTTGAAAATTGTGTGGGGGAACTGATGAGGTTAAGGGCTATTGATTCTTTCTATAATAAACCTTTGGTTGTCTGTTCCCTGTCTGTTGAAACGTCTGAACCTCTTTTATGCCTTCGACCAATACACTATTGTTCAGAGGTGGGAAATAGTAATTCGTTGTGTCTTCTACTGGTCCATCAGCAATTGCGTGTGAATACATAGGAGGTGGCACCTCCACTGGCTCATTGGCTAATGCTGGTGGGAATCTTCCAAATTGATCAGGTGCTTGATATTGTTCAAACTGTGGTGGAAATGTGAAATCTTCCAAAACTAAAGCTTGATCGTACTTCACTACAGGGACTATAGCAGTAGACGAGTCATCTGGTATTTCCCTTTGTATTTCCCTCTGGAAAATATCGGCTGCGAGCTGAAATTCTCTGCACTGTGTCTCAGAATGTTGATTGGTGTTGTGTAACCGACACCATCCTGACAAGGCTGACTCGGTGAGGAGTATACTTTCTGTTGGTCGATTCTCTCGAGTTGCAAGATTATCTAGAGGCGATGTTACGTTTCCATTATTCGGTCCTGTATTCCATGTCCTCTTCTAATATCCTTGATTATTGTTACTGTAGCCTTGAGCATTGCTTGATTGACCTTGGTAATTTTGATAATTACCTTGGTATCCTTGAGAATTCCTTTGCATGTTATGGAGTTGATTGTTTTGATTTCTCAGATGGGTTACTTCAGTAGACAATTTCTTCACTTGTTCGATCAACTCTTTCATTTCTTCCTTTTCTTCTTGTGTCTTGGTGGACGTTGTTGTACCTTGTAGATATATCGGCTGTGAAGGTTGTGCTTGAGAAATAGGACCTCCCGGGTGAATCACTAGTTGATTATTTGGAGGGGGAATGGGATTCATAATTGGCACATGATGAGCCAGTGCTTGGTTGATTCCCGCTATTTGGTTTGGCATAGCAGCATACCCCAAATGGTTAAGTGGTCCAGCAACATTCATGCCTAAGTCGGAGTTAACTTTAATTGCTTCAACATATGCTCCTTTGAGGTCAGGTGGGACTGGGTTGGCCCTTCTTACAAACATGGACGTAAGACTGTCCAAAGCAGCATAGTATATCGGTAATGCTGCTGCATCATTCAATAGGTATGGATCACGTAACCTTGTATACGCCTTATGAAATATGTTGTTGAAGGCATGTTCTGATCTTTTCACTTCAACAAATTGTCGGTAGAGTTCAGCTGGTGTGGTTGGCAATCGGAATTTTGCCAAGAAGGCATCCTTTAGATTTTGCCAAGTTCAAATTGAATTCACTGGTAGGTTCACGTACCAATAATATGCTTCCTTTCCTAAAGAGCATGGGAACAATCGACATGCTACATCTTCATGTTGAATGTCTCGGTTCTGGAGAGTATCTTCAAAAATCTTGATATGTTCATCAGCTGTCCGGTTTATATCGCCGACCTGGAATTTGGAGCAAAAATGCTCCGGATTCTTCGGCATCTCATGATAATCGGCAAATGTAGTAAGAGGCGACGCGTTAGCTGGACGCCAAGCCATTGGAACGTTCTGTTGATTTATTTGAATTGGTTGAAAAGGTTGTGCAAATACTGGAACTTGAGTAGTGCTTGGTATGGGAATCTGTGGTGGCGGTGTTTGGAATAGATTGGAAGAAACTTCTCCAGTTGGTGCTTCTCTACTTGGTGATAGTATCTCTTCACTAGGACCCACCGCACTAGATGTTTCAACTTGTGATATTTCTGTTCTCTTTCTTTGTTTGTTTCTATAGGGTGATAACTCCACAAATTCTTTGAAAGAATTTGGTGTGGATCTAGTAACTCTTCGAAATCGATCTGCTGAGAAAGAACCAATTCGATCCAGTGTGTCTTCTTCAATCATGTTGAGGACGTGTAGGAACCACTTCAAGAGCTAGCTGGTTTACTTGTTGACGAACTTGTTGATTCTGCTGTCGCTGGAGAGCTTCAAATCTTTCTACAAGGAGATTCCTCTGAATGTTGAACTCAATACGCCTAGCTCTCTCTTCTTCCTCTTCAAGGATGAAGCGCATTCGAAGCCAATCAGGGGCGTTTCTTTTTACTTGCCAAGCAAGACTAAACAATTCGGTGATAACGTCTTCCTGTTCGTCGTGAAAACCCAAGTTTGGTTGTAATACTGGCTGTGGATCCTGATTTGGATTAGGAACGTTGGCCGGGAGCACCATTCTTCATGATATTGGAAGAACTTGGATTTGTTGAAGATGAACCGGTGGCAAATGATCGTTCTATCTCGTCAAAAGTTTGTTTCAAGCGATCAATTTTTTGTCTTATCAAATCTCTTTGAATTGCTTCTTCAAAACGTTTTCCTTTTTCCTCCTCCCTACCAAGAACACAGCTTGTCTGCCCAAACTAAACACGATTGGTCTGTGTTTTCCAAGCTAGTGAGTACAATTGATCAATGATATCGGTTGGTGGTTGATTTGGTTGCTCAACAGGCATGTTAAAAGGAAATTCATGTGGCAACACCATACTGCATCCTGCCTACTTCGAAAAAATTTCACTATCACTGCTTCGGGCCCTCCTTCTAGCGCCAATTCTGTGTTGATGCGTGTTTTATGACTCACCAAGCACTTTAGAATAAAGAGTCCAAAGACGCTCTATCCTCTCTTGAAAAACTACCTCGTATGCTAAGATTGCTAAAAGATCATACGGTAATTCCAATGTTTCATAAGTTTGGGGATGGACAAGCTCAATGGATAATGTGATATGCTGATTTCACAAAGGGACCTTGGATAATGAACTATTCAAAAGAAGGAATTTAGATTGATTTGACATTGAACGTTCTTATATTTTTGGGATTTTCGACTTTGAGATAAAATAAAAGGAAAAGGGATGAGGGTTTAGAAACTAGATTTATGCCAAACTACTCCTATGAACTTAAGAGACGAAACGAATGTTGGATAGTGAAATTTAAACCAATCTTTGTTTTGCCAAGCACAATGACTACAACTAGACAAAGATGATGCAATCTTCAATGGATTTACGAGTGATGTCCTATTACACAATACCACCATCAATTCGAACAATGTATATATGAAATAGAATTCCAGGTAAACAGTTTCAAAGTTCAGACTAACCTTGAACATCAAATTGAAAATCATTCAATTGAAAAAGGTATGAACTAATTTAACTATTTCCAACACTATCAATCTTTCATTCATCTAAAAAATGTTGAAACTAATTTACTTTATTGAAGAAATTATGAAACCATGCAAGCTCTCAAAATAACAAATGCTCAACTCTGAATCAAATTATTATCTGAATAGCACTAGTAGCAACAATTTCATAAGTCTCTCCCTGAATGAATGAAATGCGTGGGGTTTATATAGGCACCCCAATTAAAAAGCAACCGCCCAGATTGATTTGAGATCAATGGCCAAGATTATTTCAAAAAACCCTAACCCTAAAAAGCATAACCAACTCAATGGACACATGGCACAAGTAGGACGAGCCACTTGGAGCGTGAAAATAATGACACCTTGCAAATTATTCGAGCAAATGGGAATCCAAAATACAATTCCCTTTGGCCTGCTCCCTGGCTGCAAATGCAAGAAATTTTGTTAACACCAAATCGAGCTCCTCCATTGATATGCTTGGCATAGAATTCAGTTGTACTCTTATTATGTCCAAAGTTTCAAGGCATTGAGTGAAAGTGCTTTCCCATCTATCTTCCTGTTTTCGAAAGCTGTCCATAAAGGTCAAAAGAGAAGACATATCATCAAGCTGATTTTTTGTAACAATCTGCACTTCCTTGAAGTAAATATTCATCACATTTTCTTTCAATCCTTCCAAATCCAAGCCATTTGCATCACGATGCTCCTGCCCTGTTAATCCTTCAAGAGAAGTGAGGATTTTAAACTGAATTTTTCCAAGTGCATTATGTATAACAGCACACTCTTCCTTCATTCCATCATATATCTTCTTTTTAGCCAACAAAGAATGATACCATCTGCTGAAATCATACAAGGCTCCTTCCTCAATAACACCTTCTTGGATCAATATTTGCAGGGATACTTCCTTTAAAACCTTCAAACGAGGTATTACTTTGTCATTTACGTACTGGAACTCTTCCCAGTTATCTTCAATTTGGACAATTTCAGTCATAAGCAAGGCAGACCTGTCATAAGTCTGGGCACATTTCTCCAAGAATTGCTCCATTTGCTTTGAGATATTGTTGATCCAACTCTTAGTTGCTTGGCTTGTCTTCCTCATAGCTTCAAGAGTGTCAACGGATTCCGGAGGAAGGGATGACGGTGGGATAAAAGCTTCACTTTCTTGGCGCAAAGGGGCTGTTAGCTGCTGAATGAACTCCATTAGCCTTAAATTTTCTAACTCTAGTCTTTCCTTCTTCTCCTCTGTTTTGTCGAATTTCTCCTTGATGGCCTTGGAAGTGTCTGCTATCTCATGGAAATCCTGATCTATCGTGGTTGACCCAATGTCCAACGTTGTAACATCATAATCCATAGGAGTAATCTGATCTCTAGGCTTGTCAACTTTTGGGATTGCAACTTGTAAAACCCTGGATCCTGCATCATTCCTGATAATTTGAGAGTATTTCTTAGGCTTCTTTGGCGTTTTGGCTTTGCCAATCCTTTCTAAGAAGTCCTGCATGCTTTCAACTGGTTGAACTTCATCTAGTGGTTTAGACTTCTTCGTCAAACTCTCAGATAACCAAGCTGGGATAGTGGATAATTCCATCCCATCTTCCAATTGAACATCATCGTCACACTCCTTTAAGGCAGAAATTATTTCATCTCCCAGCTCCTCATTGTTTTCCAAGATTTCAGTATCTCCCATGCCTTCAATCATCAGCGTATCATCTCCTTCCAAACACTCAGTGAAGGTTTGCTCTTGGACAAAATCTAGCGGTTCCAACTCTTGAAATTCAACCTCTTGTTCATGGTTTGGTTCAATCCCAACAATGGACACTTCTTCTACTACTCTGATAGATAAAGTACTTGAGGATGATGGAATTTCACTCACCTTTTGCTTCTTACTCTCCAATTCTTTGCTAGCTGCTTCCTTTTCTTTCGTCTGAAGGTCTTCGATCATTGCTTTCCTCTTGCTTGCACATGGGAATTCATCAGGACCTTCTCCAACTGCTTCCCCTTGACTTTCTTCATTGCTCAGCGTGGCATAGGTAAGGGAAATTCCTTCTTTTCTCAATTTGCTGATCTGACTATCTACCCATTCCCTTGAGTATGCTGCAATATCCTTCATCAATACATCCAAATCAGTCAACTCAGGATGTGTCCAGTTAGGCAACAAGATAGGCTTGTTCTTTTCCTGTTCAAATTGAGGATGCACGTAGTCTCCATTATCCTTTATCTGGTCAGGGACGGGGAATAAGTCACACCTTTTCACAAGGTCTACTAGAATTCTAGACCACATCTTCTTTCTGACTCCATATTCGTCCACTAGGTTAGACCAATAATCTTCAATCTGCACAACATGAAGGTACTTCTTCCCGTGAACCCTCAAATATGGATCGTAATCAGACCTTGGTTTATAAGTGGAAAACTTATAAACTGTAACTCTAACTTCGCTGCCTTAGCTGATTGTAATGAGGGGCAAACTTCTAGCATTTTCCCAATTGTAACAGGAAAATCCACTCCTTGTTTGTTCTTCTTCCCCTGAATGGAATCCACGTGTGCCAACTGCCTTGCAACTTCAAGCATGATAATCTTGTCCGTTGGATACCAAGGGAGTTAATACGGAGCATCCGGGAACCCATGAACTCTTATGTATGTAAAAGTCAGAAATTGGATGAACCAAGATCCGAATTTATCAAGCAATACCATAGCCTCTTTAGACAACCTTTTTTGAATTCCTCCTTGAAGCAATCGTGTGATATACATGAGGAAAGCGTCATTAGTTATCTTATATTTGTCTTTATAATGCAACTATAACTGTGGGTAACACTCATATGCTTTGAATTGGTTATTTCGAAGTCCAACTTCCCCTTTGCAAATTAGTCCTCTATACTTAGTAAACCGTGCCAAGATATAAACTACGTAGGAACTCATATAGAAGGTCTCGGTCTTCTCCAAGTTTCTCAACTGGAAATCAATGTTATCACTTATCAATTTTGCCCAATTTATTGCTTCCACTCCTAATACGACCTCTTCCACATATGAAAACATCCATACTTCGAAGAAAGCTCCTTGAGAAGTACCCATAATCCTATTCAGCATATGAATCATGTCACTGTATTCTGGTTTAAAATCTGTGCAAATTAATCTTTTTGGCAACTTAGAGCGGTGCCTTTTGGGTTCCTTGATCCAATTGGAATTAACTATGTCCATACAAGACTCTTTGGCTTGATCAAACATAGCCTGTGATTCTTTTTGAGTCCTGTTCAACATTTTCTGGCGACGAGGAATTCCAAACACTTCTCGGACTGAATCTTCTGTAAAGTATGCCAAAGTGATCCCGTTGGATGCTTTAATGGATCTTGTTTGTGGATTGTATCTCTTGGCGCACTCAACCATCAGCTCACTGCACTGAACTGCAGGTGGAAATCCTGCTGCCTGATCAAGTCCGCACTTGACAATGTTAGTTGCAATGGGTGTAGGCATTTCATGCTGAGTACCAAACATCCTTTTCTTGTGTTGAATCGCATTGAACTGCTCAAAGTTGGTATCTGCTACTTTTTTCCATTTTGACGACAGTTGGGATTCTGGATAGAACTCCTTGAGAACTTCCTTTACCTGGATCTTTCTAACTCCACCTCCTACGTTCTTCGAAGTAGACATTGTGCCTGTACGAAGCTCGGAGTTTGAATATTTTAACAAATTTGTAAAAAAGGCGATTTTATGGCTGGAGAGTATTTAAATAAATTAATTAAAAAATTCTAGACTTCGACTGCCTAGGCTGGTTGGAGAATAAATCTTAATAAAATGAAGTTTAACTAGCCTTAATCTTTTAAAAGAATATTCAAAGAATTTTTTAAACAATTTACTGGACTTTTAAGTGGAAATCAGAAGTTTTTGTGCAAATCCAAGATAAAAATCTTTTTTTCTTCTTCAAATTTGCCAATTATGACTCTGCAGATGATTGAGAAATTTGAAAATAGAAGAAAAATGTCCAACCTTGTACTCTGGAATCAATGTAACTTGCAGCTCAAGAAGAAAATAAGAAGAAAAAGGACACCCTTGGCTGAAAGAAGTTTGCCTGTGAAAAACTTAACCTGTGAACAATGAAAAATAAATTCACAAGCACTTCTTTTATAATAAAAAGTTTCCTTATTTTCCAGGGTCGATCTCTTCCTTGATTGGGTGCTTTTGCTTTAAAACGAAAAAAGCAATCTTATCTTCTTTCTTTGACTTTTCCAAGGCATCCCTTCTTGCTTGCTAACTAAGTCAATATTTTTAAATAAAAACTTAAGTTATTTTATTTCTCTTTTGCCTTTAGAAAAAATTGACTTCTAAGTGGACTAATCCACTTTTCAACTGGATTTTTGTTTTTCCTCTTACCAAGGTGACTCTTGCCTTAGAAAAAATTCCAATTCCCTTCTTGGAAATTCGACTTCTAACTGGAATTTTTTAATCATCCAACTGGATTTCCTTTATCTTGGAATTCTTGAAGTCCAATTTGAATTTTTTACTTGCCTTAGCCAATTTTATCATTTCTCCAACTGGAATTTCGAATTATCCAACTGGATTTTTTCAAGATTTAATTGGATTTCCAAATGGATTTTTTAAAGATTGAACTGGATTTCCTCATAGGCGCACCTCTCCAGCCTTAGGCGAATTTCACCATGATTTTCCTTGCTTTTTACTTGATTTTTTGATGATTTTCTCTCTTGAAGGTGCGATTTTTCAATTGATTTTCCAGCTTTTGCATGTGCTTTGTCTTGCTTTTCTCATCTTTGCATGCGCTTTTCTTTGCTTTTCTCATGATTTTTTCGATTTTTGCTTTATTTTTGCCTGCTTTTTTATTCCAAAAGTGGAAACTTTTGACTCCACTGCCAGTGAGACCTAGCACTTTCTAAAAATAGAAACTTACTAAAAATAGATAAAAGCAAAAAGCAACTTTCTAAAATAGTAAATTCAGTTGGTCCGAAATACCCAAGCGAAAAAAGCAAAAGATCCCTAAAAATAGGAGTATAGAATTGAAGCTTCAATGATCCCTCATCTAGGGTCTTAGCACTTCTACCCAACATTCATGTTCAGTTTGGAGCTCAAATTCTCAACAACTTGGGTGATGACTCGGACCTTGACATGAGTGAACTAGCAGAGATTATGGGTACTCTCGAAGCTAAACCACAGAGCAAACCGGTGGGGGTCCCATTTGCAATGGGGCAATGTGTGGTCCTATGGTCGACTTCAAATAATATTTATATCATTTATTATTTCAATTTTGAGAGAAGGAAATCTCCCGCAGCTAAATCATCAACATTGTCCACCGTTGGTCTGCGGACCTCTGGTGCACTTTGTTCAATCCTCCTAAGGAGAGAGTACATGTGGAGCCATTTGTCTGCCCTACGCTTTCAAACACGCCAGATTGCGATCTACTTCCTCAATGGTTCAAGTATATTTTCTTGGAACTCTTTCAACCTATTTTACTGAATACATATTGGCACTCATGTTCGCTAAAGTTGGGGCAAAATGGTATAGTAGTGAATTTGCACCCCGCTTGCAAATTCCCCTTTTACATCCTTCACCTTAGAAAAATCAAACCCGACCATGTAATTCCACATCATCTGTCCGTACTCCATCCACTTGGCGCTTGTTTTTAGTGTCAATGGGGGAATTTCTATCGGAGACGCGCATGCGGCGCGCAGACGCCTGCACGACACACGACGCACTGTCGTCCTGACAGGATTCCTACCTCTGGAATCTGCAGAGGCGTTACGTTCTCCATTGGTGACGAAACATAACACCCCTGCGCCCTTCAGCCAACCTTTGAACGGCTCTTTCCCTCCTAAACCATCTTCAAATGGCTATCTTTGATTCTCATTCATTCTACTGGATCTTTTTCACACTCTCTACATGCTTCTTCACAATTCTTGAGAAAATTCTAGCAACTCTTGAGCTACTTGCTGCACTATTGGCTTCATCCCAACATCACAACATTCTTCACATCTACCATAGAAGTTGCAACTTGGTGTCTTGCGAGACTCCCTTCAACGTCGCTGCAGCCACGTCGACTTTGCCACGATTGTAAGCTTGCATTCCTCTCTCATTGGCCTTGAGCGCCTCTGGTTGAGGGTGGTATTGTTCACTTACTATTGCATTGTTGTTGGATTTGAGTAGCATAGTGTTTCTTGTAGTGTTCGATATTTCCTTTTACATACTTTCTTTATCGCATTTCTATTTCTTTATCTATCTGGTTGTCCATGGAGGTGGAAACATCATAATGAGGGTGACTACGGCAAGCCCTGAAACAACCCTAGCATTTTTCCCCATCTTGTTGTGTGTAGGTACCCGTTCGTGTGGAGCTTGCAGGAGAACTAGACCTTTCATGAGTTGAATCTTTATCATCTTTGCTCTTATCATTCTTATATATACGTCTTTCCTAAATCATTTCGGTTATTTTATTGCTTTAGTCATCACTAGCAAACCTTTAGCTAAGCTGCTTAGTAGGTTTTTCTGTTATTATGTCTGTATCTTTTCACTATCCATCCGTATGGACGCCAACGCAACTATGAGACGCCAGCGTGTCGCACTGTCATCCCTGTTCTGCACTGCTATCCTTTGGCAGAGAGCTGCTCGAGGTACAATTTGAGTTCCAAAAACCTACTCGCTTAGTCCAAACCTAACTCTCGGGTTAGTATTAGAGTGACATAAGCAACGAGGTACCTTTCATTTCTCTATCCTTAAACATCAATTCACTTAAACACTTGCGGCGGTTGAGGTGAATTAGGGCAGCCTTCAACTCTCGGCTCTCCATGACTTAGAGTCATTGAGCGGTCGGTCCCCTCTGATCACAAAGTAAATAAATATTCATGAAATTAATTTCTGAAATCACTTTGTAAATATCAACAATCCACATGTTCATATGTTATTTTTAACTCCCCTTGATGACATCCGGCCACCCAAAAACATTATGCGACTCCTTTTGATGGTGCAATGACCACTATAAGCTAAATTTCCACAATAAAATGACAAGTTTTATGCCTATTAAAACACTTCTTTGTTAAGTAAGGATCATAAAGCCTTTGATAAGCATCGACCTCCTTTAATATACGACCTCTTTGGGCTGCAAGAGTAAGACTAGAGACATACTCGTACAAAATGTAATTTTGTTATTTTACTTTTACCTGACGCCACAAATTCTGCCTTTTCTTATCTGCTACGGAACTACATTCCATATTTTTCTACAAAACTTTCCTTAAATTTGTTACATCGTCGTGAAACCACGGAAGATATCTCTTAATCAATCTCGCCTCCCTGAACATTCCAACACCAAATGTAGATCTGACAGTCAACTCTTAATCCTTTCTACACAAACTATGACCTTGAATGGACACAATATTGGCTGGGAAGATCTTTCACTCCTAAGCAATCTCTTACCTTGGGTTTCATCTAAGCGGAAGAGATGAACAATGTTTCAACCCTCACAGTAGGTTTCACAAAATAATCAAAATGAGCTTCTTCTCTTCAATTTCCCTTTTTATAGCACTTTGTTTCAAAAATAATATTTTAAATTACTTTTTAATAATAAACCTTTAGCTCCAAATAAGTGATTTTATTTTATAATTTACTTTTTAAACCCTTCAAGTCATTTTATGTCCATTATAAATAATTAAATATAAGTTGTATCTTTTTTTGACAACTTAAATATTTAACTACTTAATATTTTAATTATTTTTTGCTCATTCACCAAAGTCTATGGAAAATATTAAAATAGCTCAAAAGTGAATTCTAATTATGCCGAAAAAACATACTATAGGCTCATTGGAATCATTTCTTAGTGGATACTTTCCAAAATGATAGCATTCCTCCAAGAAATGTGTAATGCACTTGAAATGTCGAAACTGCATTCAGAAAGAACCAATGGACTCATCTTGATCCCCTAAACACAACACCACTATCTTAACTCCATTTCAAAAAGGTTGACACTCTCCAAGAAAGTCAGAGCTTCCTAAGATGTTGGAATGATCATAAAATGGGGACATTATTGGTTATTGGACTAATAAAGCTATATCTTAGTATATGCCCTAGGCCACTTTGCCCTAAGTTGGTGGACAAGTGCTATGGACCTTATATTTTGACATTAGAACTTATATGGAAATCAATAATTAACGGGATGATTTTGTAGCATTTCGATGGTCAAAAGGATTGGGTTTTCCTTGCATTCCTTCTATTCACAGCTTCTTGTCACTTGCATATATTAGAGGGACGATTATTTCAGCCAAATGATTGTGTCTAGATATAATTGAAAACCTCAATGTGAGAATAGGCTCTATATACATAAATTTAATTACTAGATAGAATGTCACATAGACTATTTTTATAGATGTGGTCTTGATGATTTACCTTAACTTGCCTTATTTGGAGATGCAATACTAATCAAATCTCATGGTTTAGTTCTTTGTTGTAACCTCTAGCTGATTTTAAATGCCTTTTATATTTAGAAGTTACATTATTTGGAATATTATATTCTACTTGTATTAATGGTCAATACTACTGTTGCTACAGTAGTTAGTAGGTGAGGTAGCTAGACATCTTAAATGTCTACAGTGATCTACCTCCTCTATATATTGTAATCATCTCCTTTGATAATTTAAGCAATTTCTTAGCCCAAAATTGTTTCATGGTATCAGAGCAGGTCTGAGCCTGCCTCCCTTATGGGAGGGCTCAAGATTTTGGGAGGGCATTTTTAAATCTGTAATTCATGATTTATCCGCATTAAGTTTAATGAGTCCGTCGGGGTTGTTTGCATTTTAAGTAAGGTATTTTCATAATTTCAACCCTCTGTTGCTTTGATCGTACGTTTTTCTACAATTTCACTCTTTTGAGCTAAAAATGGTGCCCTTTTACATTGTATTGTCAAGGGATCACGCGTCTTTCTAAGGCGTTTTGGTTCTGGCACGGCGCTTATTCTTCATCTAGGCGCACCTTCCTTCTCTCATGCAGCTTTGCAGGACCTCTTACGGCCCGGCCACGAAGCTTCTTTTATTTCTGTGATTTCGTCTCTATTTGCGTTTTTGTCAGATCTGCATGCATTTAAAGTGATTTTAGAGAAAAAACCGCATTTTCTCATACAGGGCGTGGGCCGTTTTATTGCTTCTTGGCGCGATTTCTGGTGTTTTTGTGTGCTCAAACTTGGTTGGATTTGCCTGCAACAGAGACGCCTAGGGTTCTGCCCTTTGTTTGCCACGATTTCGTGCAGATTCGAGCTTTTTTCTGCAAATTTGGGTTCTGTTAATATGACTGGGAACACGCAATTTTGCAGCTAGGGTTTTAAACCCTCAGATCAAGTCGAAAAATTATTTTGCTTGTAGATTCCTTTTGGGTTTTCTGAGATCTCAACTGGGTTGGTCTTCAAATTTTATGGGTACCTCGTTTTTTGTGCCTCAAAATTTGTGCCCTCAATTCAAATCGAAAAAAATTTCGATTGATTCTGATGGGTTTTGAGGATCTCAAATGGGTTGTTGTCCGATTTTTCTGGGTGCCTCAATTTATGTGCCTCGATTTCTGTGTAGATCTGTTCTGGCGGCTAGGGTTCCAAATCCTCTATTTTTCAGCCGACAATCGATGGCTACCTGTTTTTGGGCTTCTGTAATTCGCAATGTTGCGTGGGATTCCTTTGTTGGGTTTTTAAAATATTTTTTCCCTTATTAAAAAAAAAAATCTAGCTTAAGGGTTTATAATTTTCCACCAAAAAAAAAGCATGGGTTCATAATTTTTTCCCTTAAAAAATTCCTAAAGGGTTTATAATTTTCTCCTCAAAAATTAAGGGTCAGTTCCTGTTTACCCTAGTCAGGGTTTATGTTGTACGGGAGGGCTCTTTGGTCTTTGGTTTTTACCCTTTTTTCCGAAAAAACGATGATTTGTAATCTTGGGTTTGGCAATTTTTTCCTTAAAAATCATGGTTGGTCGCAATCTATTTTGGTTGCACCTCAAGTTGCTGAGGCGAACATCTGCACAACTAGTTTCTTGCAATCTGTTCTCGAGCGTCGTGCTCATCTGCAAAAGTTTCGACGGTTTGCCGATTTATCCTCAAAATCGTGGCCGTTGTTCTCGGTGTGTCTCTAGCAATAGGGAGGAACAGCTCTGTTATCCAACATCAGGTTGAACATTTTCTGGTCTGAAGTTTTGCAGTTTCTGGGAGGGTTAGTGGCAGACTCATCTCAGTGGCAGAGTTTTGGTACTCTTGGTCATCAACATTCTGCAGATCCAGGGAGGGTCTCCGTAGCAGCAGAGTGTTCTGAAGAATTTGTGACCAACGCCCTGCAGATTGTATTATGTAGGCTAGTTAGACGATTGACTATTAAGGGAGGGTGTTAGAATATTATATTCTACTTGTATTAATGGTCAATACTACTGTTGCTACAGTAGTTAGTAGGTGAGATAGCTAGACATCTTAAATGTCTACAGTGATCTACCTCCTCTATATATTGTAATCATCTCCTTTGATAATTTAAGCAATTTCTTAGCCCAAAATTGTTTCAGGCATTGGTGTCATTTTTTCATTTACCTATTGAAAACATTAACATAACTTCATTGAAGTGTGAAAACAAAACTCCAAGTTCAAATCCACCCAAAACTTTAGTCTATCTGCTGCCTAAGCTTTTCCAAAAATGCCAGTCAGAACTCAAACAATATTTATTTGATATAACTCTTTCTCATATGGAATATTCCAGACCTTTTAAAGATCCACTTTGTGCTCTCATTGAAATCAGGGTAGCGGATTATCTTAGTCCCACATCCTCTTATAGTTATTTTACTGGATCACAACAGATTGTTACACCAAAAAAGGTTTTGAATTCTTATCATATCCCATACAGGGCTTTAGTGGATATGAGCAGAAGGAATGGATCAAAAACTGGCCTACATTCAAGTCAA
Source organism: Sequoia sempervirens (assembly GCA_007258455.2). Lineage (NCBI taxonomy): Eukaryota > Viridiplantae > Streptophyta > Pinopsida > Cupressales > Cupressaceae > Sequoia > Sequoia sempervirens. Next base: position 62,985,558 of record VDFB02270651.1, read on the forward strand.
CTAGTAAGACCTATAAAACTATTGTAGCTAAATTTTGCCAAAATCTGAAATGATGAATATAAAATGATCTGGTAGAAACAGGACCTCTCAGAGCATTACCTTTTATCGGTTACCTGGTACTAACAGAATTCTCACCTAGGACAACTTATCAAGGAGAATACAGGCTGGTCCTTCCAGATGTGTTCTAGGTTCTTCTGCTTGTGAATCTATTTCAGCTCTTCTCTACTCTCCTCAACCTGTTGTCAGGCAGTGGTTCTTTGGGCATTTTGGCATTTATTGGTTCATTCCTATGCATCCTAAATCTTTGATTTTGGCATGGATCCCCAATTTTAAATCTCCAGCATTGGTTCAAATATGCTATATTGGTTTTTCCCTGATCTGTTGAAAGGTTTGGCTAGAACTGAATCAACAGATATTAAGCAAGAACTCCATGGCTTCTATCTTTTCTTTATTAAAATTGAATTCAACTTGTGTGGTTACTTGGGAATTGGCTACCCAAAGACATGAAAATGCATACATCTTAAACTATATTGCTTCTGAATGGAAGACTATTTAGAATTTACAAGATTTCCATGAGAACGGGGATCTTCATAAATCATCAAAAAGGATTTTTGTTAAATAGTCAACTCCCTATTTAGGTAGGATAAAACTCAATGTTAATGGTGCAGCAGGACTTAAACCAAAGATGGCAAGGCAAGGTAGCAGTTTTAGAGAATTTGATACCTCTGCCAGATTAATGTACTACCAAGACTTTGGCCAATGCCTGAATAATTTGGTTAAGGACCTTGCTTACTGGGCTAAGAATTACTAATGATCAAGTTTGGAAAGATGCAGATATTGAAGGTGGCTCCATGTTGGCTGTGGATTGATACATAAAAGAAATCATCAGAAATTATCATCTCTTTAGAGCAATTGACAATATTCCAAGTATCCTAGACATAATTCCTAAGGCCGAAGTATCAATCCACCACTCAAGTAATAAGGCAACTTACTCTTGGCTAATTTTGATTCTTCGTTTTTCACTGAGGGGACTACTTGCAAAATGGCTAGGGAGTTCATTGATATCCGTTTCCTAATCACAGTGTTTCTCCGAGTTTTAGGTAGAAGGGAATGCAAGAACCTAGTTATATATATATATATATATATACTATGTTCCACCAAGTTTCCGGTACGGGGGGGGACAGCAGAACGGCGGGACGAGTTTCGGGGACGGCATTTTTTTTAGGGGATTTTTGGGGACGAGGGGACGGCTATATATATATATATTTAAAATATAGGGAAATTTCAGATATTCATATGAGTAATGATAATCATAACAATGAACATTCATAAAGTTGCAAATGTAATCACCAATCATATTGACATATGCATCATAGAGTCGAACAAATTAATACTACAGCTACCTAATTGCTTCCATGGACCATAATTCATGTCAAACAGTCAATGTGCATATGATATAAAATAATAAAATGCCCAAAGGCTACAAGTTTGCACTACAAATGCCAAAATGACAAAGTCACAAGTGTCCAAAACAGAGTAATAGAAAATATGATGGCTGCCTCTACTCGGCATCTGCCAACATTGCATCAAAATCAGACTCAGAGTCTGAGTCACTGTCACTGTGAGTCACTGTCATCTAATGGAATTTTTTTTTGGCAAGTTAAAATGAGGTCAAATGAAGGTAAAAAGAAGTTTTAAGTTGCCATATTAGGGTTGGGAGGGCGTGGGGTCCACAAAGGAAAGCATTAAAAAAAAGAAAATTAAAATTTGCCTTTTTTTTGTGTTAAATTTGCTGCTGGGAAAAGGACCGGCCATCCTCGGGATGGACACGGGACTGACTCGTCCCCTATCCGTCCCCCGGACGGCTGGCCGTCCCCCATCTACTTCTAGGATGTTTCCTCAATTCGGGGACGTCCCCAAAAAAAAGGTACTTTTAAGGACGGCTGCCAACCGTCCCCCAAGCATCCCCCGTCCCCGGTATGGGTACAGGGGGCAAAAACACAAGGGACGCGTCCCCGTGTTTCCCTGTATATATATATATATATATATATATATATATATATATATATATATATATATATATATATATATATATATATATATATATATATATATATTATTTTTGAATCTTAAAAATGCAAAAAAATCACAAGTCAGAGATCAGAATAGAGAATCAAAACAATGAGTTGCATCAAATTTCCAAAACAAGAAATCCCGCATTGAGCAACAAGCTCAAAAATGAAAGTTATCATCCAATGGAATCTCCGGAACTGCTCCTCATCATGGAATTTTTGGGCTCAAATGTCTCTTGCAGCGAGACCCCAACCAATCCTAGCTACACAAGTCGGTCCCTATCAATCTACCTCGGCTCCTAAAGCTCCACATCCCACCATGGTACTAGGCTCTTGAGCATCTTGCAATCAATGAGACACAAGGCACTCTATACAACAAGCTTCTCCACCCTCCTAGAGGTAATTTTGTTTTGTTCCTAAGCTACGTGTGGATCAGTTCCCTGAGAGCAAAGGAATGACAAACCAATGAGAGAAGGTGAATGGTGTTTGTATCCAGCAATCCTTGAAGCCCTTATTGTTAACACCAGCTAACTAGCTTGTCCTATGCCAAAGTGTGTTGACTATCCAACTTGAACTCTTGTAGCCATTGAGTTCAGTAAATTTGACCCACTCAGCTCTGATTAGTGAAGCTTCTTCCAATGCTGTATATTTTCTTGAGGGCTTTCATTAAGCCTTTCTTGACATCCTCATCATCAATTGGAACAACTCTACTAGGCCTCTACACATACCCTTTTAGATTTACTGCATATGCATCCATCTGTAAAGGGGTGTCCAGCTTCTCCCACCTCCACTGAAAGGCAGGCTGAATAAGTTCATGGTTAAAGTGTAAGATTGGGTCTCTCTCACAAATTATGGCCTTCATCTTGCCAAGCATACTATCTATGATAAAAATATAAACTATATTTAATTGCACCAAACACATTTGTCATTTAGAGTCATGTCTCATGCAAGAGACACATCTCTCCATGGATGTTATCTATTTAAATATCTTTGGATCCATCTATTTGAATATAGAACAAATCTATCAAGCTCTCCAATTTGAACAATTGGTATCAAAGCAAGAAGATCATGGAAGAGATAGCTATTGAAAATTCAAGCTAATTATGTTTGCAGAAACTAACTTGAAAGAAGATCTAGAAGAGATTGTGGTGTATTCCAATAGCAGGAGGCTGAGGAGATTGAAGAATATCGCTGATACTAAAGTCAACTAAGAAAAAGCTGTAGTATTCTTACAAGGAGATCATGGATTTAGTGTTCTTAGCCAGCTGCTACTGAAGGAAGAATATTTGATTGCAGTTTTTTGTGTGAAGCGACTCATTCAAAAGGTATCATTGGACAAAGAAAAACATTTGCAGCTTACAAAGGAAGAATGACTGCCACTACAGGAGATAATGTGAATCTGCAGACAAAAGGAGATCAGACCCCATATTAGATCATAATTTTTTTAATGAGACAAAATCTTTGGAAGACTGCAGCAAATTCTTATAAGGAGTCATCGATAAAGAAAGGAGGAGTTCACACATGGTAAAATTTGCCAACAGCAACATAAGGAAGAGAGGGAAATGTTAAGTCAGCCAAAAGAAAAACACTACCCAATCTAAATAAGCTGCCTGCTAATAGGAGATTGGAGTTCTTTTGAAAAGTGAAGACCGCAAGAAGATAAAAGGAAGACACTGTCAAGAAAAAAACTAAAAAATAAACAGAGCTGCCACCACAAAGGTAGATTGAAGATTGGTTTGAGCCCTTGCTAAGGGAAGGAGAATCATGGTTAGTGTGGTGTGCTTTGCCAAAAATGAAAGGCAAACACTCCCCAAACGACCTAGTAACTGAAATGAACAGTAGTCCCCACGAATTAAGATCTGCACTTAGCTTCTAGTCGTGCCAATACCAAGTGATAGGTGATTTGCACGATTCGATCTTGGAAATCATTGCTGGAGCTGGGACGGAAATCATCGATGTTGTGTGCCTCAAATCGGGGTGTGATGATCGCCAATCACCAAGTCGTGTCGCCATTGCCTTGGACTGAGATGACGACTAGGCTAGACCGGCTCACCAATCCCGTGACTCCTTGGATAAGATTGTCGCCCCTAGCACTGTGTCTCGCACTCAATCGATCCCGACTAGATCACCTGTAATAGCAACCTATGCAATCAGAATAATGGTGGAAGTGCAATGGATGATGATAATTGAGTGAACAAAGGCAAAGAACCCCAGGTAGAGACTATGTCCTACCGGGTCGGACCAGCTACGCGGTTAGAACTCTTCGTCTTTATTCCATAATCCAATAATGAACAATGACCTCCAATAAATAGTAAACTTAGACGCCAACTGGAAAGAATCGGCCACAAGAAAACAGAATTCAAATACTGGATTTTGGCACCCAAACTCAAATGAGTCAGCCAGACTTAATTTAAATATTATTTATTAATAATTTAAATTTAATATTATTTTTCTTTTTTAAAAATATTTAATTATTATTTAATCTTAGCGTTTAAAAACACTTTCGTTCCCTCCAAAGCGATTTCATTTACTCGAGGACATGACAGTCTCCCCCACTCAGGTGTTGCTTGCCCTCAAGCAAATTCAGGCCCGGATCCTAGAGGGTCTTTGCCCCTGCCCTTGTCTCCTTCGTTGCCTTCTTCGAAGCATTCTTAGCACCCGCCTTTGGAGAACCCTTGAAGGATGACCTCTTTCCATCAACTTTGAACTTCAATTACAGAGTCTGATAGTTTGTTGTGTACTCCCCAAGTGAGTGCAACCATTGCACTCCCAAGACCACATCTGTCTCATCGATGCCAACTATGTAGAAATCATCTCGCATCTTGTGCCCTCCTATGGTCAACTCCATTTGTCGAATCCGGCAATTGCATGGAATAGTGTACCCATCTGCGACTGTCACATCAAATCCTTTTGAATCTTCCGTCCTTAGGCTCAACTTAGCTACTAGCCTTGCATCAATGAAATTATGGGCGGCTCCGCTATCAATTAATATTTTTACCCTTTGTCCGTATAAGTCCCCTCTAATGCAGAGAGAATGATACCGAGGTGCTCCGGAAAGCGTTGCAAGAGTGCCCTCGGAATATCCTTCCTCCCATGTCACCCCAAGCTCATCCTCCTTGATAGCGCCATCAGTTCACCTTCTTCTTCATCAGAGGCTACCTCAATGTAGTAGACGTGTCCTTTTCCCATACACCTATGCCCCTTTGTCCAACGTTCCTTACAAGTGTAGCATAACCCTCTCCTTTGGAGCTCATTCCTCGATAAGTCCATCTCGTGAGATCATGGTGGTGGGTTCGTTGGTTGAGGAGTAGTCTCGTGGGGTGCCTTCTTTGGCTATCTTAATGACGGATTCTTATCATAGGCTTACTCTTTGTGGTGGAGTCCTCAAGGTTCAAGGCCCTCTGAATAGCTTCTTCCAATGATGTCGGCTCTAAAGCTCTTACCAAGCCACGATAAGATTCTAATAGCCCTTCAATGAAGAGGAACATGAGTCACTTATCGGAAACATCAAGGACCATAACAGCCAACCTTTGGAATTCTGAAACATAATCATCCACTGTAGCACGCTGCTTAACCCTTGTCAAATCTTGGAAGTACACCTCCAGATCCTTTCTATCAAACCTCTCCATAAGCTTTTGCGTGAAATCAGCATATGAGGTGACAAGGTTAAATCCTTGTGTCACGACTCCATGATGCCACCACTCATGTGCAATCTCGTCCAAATGCAGAATGGAAAATTTGACTGCTTCATCTTCAGGCATTGGGCTGAGTGAGAAATATGTGTCTAGCTTTAGCACCCATGCTCTTGCTGTCACCTTCCCCTAACCATCAAAAGTTGGAAGAGTCAACTTGCTCACCCTATGCTGAAGATCTCTATTGGAATAAAATACCGATTGTCCCCCTTTCGATCTATTCCTTGCATTGTGAAACTGAATAAATGGGATTTGATTTCTCACATTTGGATCAATTTGTGCATAAGCATCTACGCTTGCCTCAACATCACCTTCAGTAAGTCTCTACTCATCTCCCCCATTAATCGATCCATTCTTGGGCAGGAATGTTGGTTGTGTGGGACGGGTAGCCTTCTTGCTTTGATCTTCAGACCCTTGGCGAGTGGAATGGCTGCCTTCTACACCATTATTTGATGCAGATCTGAAGGTGTTGGTCATGGTATTCATGGAATGCATCATCATGTTCATCATTTGAGTCGTTTGTTCTTGTTGCTTGGCCATTTGCTCCTGCATCTGGGCCATCTGCTTCAGAAAATTCTCCCACTGTTGATCCCTATCTGCCATTTTCTTACCTTTGCATCCTATTCTAGAAGATTCAGCTGCTGCCTTCCTTCTTTCCCTCTCAATGGCTCGTTGCTCCCTTTGGCTTGCTTGCATAAAATACCCTCAGGCTGGCAGGGTCTGAGGCTCTAATACCATTGTGGTGTGCTTGCATAGAAATGAAAGGCAAACACTCCCCAAACGACCTAGTAACTGAAAGACACTTAACACCCTTGCTCGAAAATTAACTACAGAACATACCACTCAGACACCAAATCACTATAATGAACTCAAACAGAATCTCTGATAATCGCATAGCCTGAATATCACGCTGATAACACACTAACAGATAATACCAGAATGATATGCAGCAATAACAATATAATCACCAAGTAATATGCTCAGATCAGATTAAGTCTCCCACTACAATGATCTCCAGCAGCAACAAATACAAGTTCCAAGTTTTATCAGATAATACAATGAACTCATGGAACTGTACAAGGCATCAGATACAGAGATACACAATGAATTCCCAGGGGTGTGACAGCAGTGAAGACTGGCAGCAAACAGAACACTGCTTGCAATGTGCAGATTTAATGTCCGATGCATACAATGGTGAGAACTGAGTATTATGCAAACAATACCAACTCAACTATAATAACCAATAGCATAGCATGTCGATTGTCAGATGTCAGAACCTGAATGAGAGTGTCAAGCCTGTACATGGCTGATGTCTAAGGCATCCAAGTCACAACTGCAATGAACGGCAGTCCCCATGAATTAAGATCTGCACTCAGCTTCTAGTCGCACCAATACTAGGTGATAAGTGATTTGCACGATTCGATCCTAGAAATCGTTGTTGGGGCTAGGACAGAAATCATCGATGTTGTGTGCCTCAAATCAGGGTGTGATGATCGCCAATCACCAGGGCTGTGTCGCCACTGCCTTGGACTGAGATGACAATTGGGCCAGACTGGCTCACCAATCCCATGACTCCTTGGATAAGATTGTTGCCCCTGCCACTGTGTCCCGCACTCAATCAATCCCGACTAGATCACCTGTAATAGCAACTTGTGCAATCAGAATAATGGCAGAAGTGCAATGGATGATGATAATTGAGTGAACAAGGGCAAAGAACCCCAGGTAGAGACTACGTCCTACCAGATCGGACCAGCTACACGGTCAGAACTCTTCATCTTTATTCCATAATCCAATAATGAACAATGACCTCCAATAAATAGTAAACTCAGATGCCAACTGGAAAGAGTCGGCCACAAGAAAACAGAATTCAAATACTGGATTTTGGCACCCGAACTCAAATGAGTCGGCCAGACTTAATTTAAATATTATTTATTAATAATTTAAATTTAATATTATTATTTATTATTTAATATTATTTTTCTTTTTTTTAAATATTTAATTATTATTTAATCTTAGCATTTAGAAATGCTTCTGTTCCCTCCAAAGTGATTTGATTTACTCGGGGACATGACAGTTAGAGGCCACTACATTTATTCTTGAAGCTACAAGAACATGGAAGCTGTGGAAAATTAAAAGACAAATTGCATTGCAGCAAAGACAAAAAGTCCATAGAAGGACGCCATGAGATGAGAATAATATTTCATAAAGTTATACGATCACATCATCTGGTAATTGAGCCAAAGAAGAACACTATCAGTAAAGAGATTGCAGGCCAGAAGTCAACCAACCAAAGGAGAGAAAGAAAGGCCATAGTCACCAAACAAGGTTACAGAGGAAGTGAAGATTGCAGCCAGTGCAGGATAGAAATTATCATCATTCTAGCCATCCACAGCATTATTCACAACAGTCTAAAAAAAAATCAAAGGAAGATCAGAAAGATAATAGTGTATAAAGAGGAGCCAGTTGATAGAAAACCGCAAATAAATGGCATCCGCAGAGTGTTTGATTATTGATTTTTAGAAGAAAAATTTGCCTAAAGTCTGGCTGCCATTAGAAATTGCCGCCAAAATGTAGATAAAAAAGAGAGATCACAATTTTCAATGATGGCAGTTCACCCAAGAAAGACCATAAATAGCATTGGTGAATGAACCAATTTGAATAAGAGAGAAGGCTACCCACCATAGAATGAAGATTGAAGCACTTGTGCAGTACCCAAGTCAAAGATCACATTGCCAAAATTGAAGTCATAGTTTGAAAGATTGTAGTATTTGAATTAGCTCAAGGAGATTGAAGGTTCTGTTGAGGCCACCCACAAGCTGCAAGTAGCATTTAATGAAGAGGAGAGCACGAATCGAAGAGTTTGATTGTACAAATCAATGGAGACAAAAGAAATGTCACCATTGAAGGAACAGGGCTGCTGCATTTTTTGAAGAAGTTGTAACATTTGAAGGTCAAAACTAAAGAAGGAAGTTTGCCTTGTCAAAGGAAAATATAATACAAATGAGAGAAGGCGCGTGAAGCCATCAAACAACCTAAGTATTTGGAAGGAAAGACACGAATTACTAGCTGATTGAATCATAGTCAAGTGCAGCAACACTAGGTCATTCAATTGAATAAAGAAATTATTTGTTCCAATGAGAAAGATTGGTAAAAGAGCGAAAAAAGAAAATGAAAATTTAATGTGTCAAAAAAAAAATTTGGAAAAGAACTAGAAAAAATTAAAAAGAAAGATGAATTGGAAAAGAAAAATAGTTCACAAAAGGATGAAATATCAAAATTGAAAAAAGAAAATAATCTGGTAAATCAATTACTTGAAGCATACCTAAAGGAAAATTAGTGTCTAAGGTCTAAGCCTACACTATGTAATGTCTTATGTGATACAAATGATTTGTATTATTCATTTGATGAATCATTTGATAAATGTGATATAGCTAAAGATTTTTTTGATAAAAAATATAAGGTTGGAGATAACAATATTTTTTAATCTACAACTCTTGCTAGTTGTGATGATAATGAAAATGGATGTTCTCAAAAGAATGTTGGTTTTAAGCTAATGATAAGAATGGGATATGAAGGAAAAGGTTTCGAAAAATATGGACAAGGAATTATAAAGCCTATTGAACCAAGAGTGAAACCAAAGAATGAAGGCCTTGGATATGTTAAAGGTAAAGGAAATACAAATGACATTACAAGTAATACAAGTTCAAACAAATCAGCTCCAGTAATGCAGTTTATACAGTGTTCTCATTGTAATAGGAAAGGACATAGAAAAGAAATGTATTGGGATCTTTATCCTTGTAGTATTTTTGGATTAAAGAATCATTTTGAAAAAATGTGTTAGAATAAAAAGTGGAAGAAAGATTCCATGAAAAAATGTATGCAAATGAAATGTGGATGGATTGATGGATCTAATTGCCAAAGGATAACATATATGTTTAAAAGGTTGTACAAATATAAACATTCATATGCCAAAAATGATACCAATGAAGAAAAAATTTAACATTTGAGTAGTGTGACGGATGTTTTGAATCAAAGAAAATCATTGTCTTGAAATACATCATGTAAATCGGAAAACTAAGAGTAAGTTTACATGAAGTGTGCTTCCAAATTAATGTTTTGTAGATCTAAAGATCAGTTGGCTTCAATTTAATCTACAGACTTTCAACCACTATAAGGTCCACATGAATTTGATACATGTAGAGGCATGAGGTTTGCAATTGGGGCATTTATATATGTGAAATAGGTAGCATTGATCACAAAGATCATTACTAAATCTAAAAAGTTGTAGCATTGATCGCAGAGATCGTTGACAAATCTAAAAAGTTGTAGCATTGATTGTAGAGATCATTGATAAATCTAAAAATTTATAACGTTTATCGCAAAGAGCAGCATGGAAAACAAGCACACAACACTGACAAACAAAGATTTACCCTGACAAAACCCTTAATGGGTGAAAACTCATGCAAAAGTGAGCTTTTCCAGCTCCCCAATCATTATAAATCAGTCAATGACATGTATGAGAATGCCTCTTGGACAACAAATGAGTTCATAGCTTTGTACAACTGACCTCCACATACATCCAATGCTTGCAACTCTATTAAAATCCTGCTCTACATCCTATTGTTCTAGAAAACTATACCAAAAATTAAGAATGAACAAAGTGTCACCCTTTGCAACTTGTTTCTCATTTGTTTTTATGCCCCTAGTGCCTTGAAAAGACCATTTTCCACTAGACACTTGTGAAGAAAGAAAGAGACACCATTTCCAGCCATTACTCTGCCCCATGAGACAAAATGATGAATCTGCCAGTTTTACACAAATGGCGGTTACATAATTGCCAAGGCAAAAATGAATTCATTGAGGAGGAAGTAAATCACCTCCTATTGAAAACCAGCAGTTATGAAAACACCGGAGCAGTTATAAAATCACTCCCAATTGCAACTGGTAGTTTTGCCACCAACTCCGAAATGCTATACTATTCAATCTGCTCCCCAGTTTTCTTACTTTCCTGCAATGTCTGGATCACCCTGAAGTCATCTTCAACACCAAGAACTGATTATTGGCTTCAAAACCAATTATGGCAAGGAAAAGATGAATTTTGCAACTTTGACTAAAAGTGGCAACTTTTGTTGCTCATGCAACTGCTACAATCCAAGTGACAAATCAGATCACTTGCTTAAAGCTAGTCTAATTTGCCAAACCTCTGAAAGATGCAAAGACCAAAGGAGACTTCATCAGTAAACTGCATTTCATTATATGCTCTTCAGCTGTGGCAGCCTTGATAGACATGTATGCAAATTTTGGAAGCATTCAACAGACAACAAGAATTGCTTGACAAAATTCCTCAGCTAAATGAGGTCACATTGACTGCTACCATTGCAAGATATGCACAAAATGAGCTTGTTGAAGAACCCTTGGAGACGTTTAAAAAAATGTTATTGGCAGGTTTAAAGACAGTCAACAACCTGTGCTATCATTTGGCCAGAGAGCCAAAATGGGAGCTTCAGAACAATGTATGGAAATCATCCAAATATAATCATAAGCAGCTCTTGTCAGACGTTGAAGTTGTAAATTCCTTGATAGGCATCTATGCAAAATACAAAGGCAGTGAAAAGGCACGGAATGCAAATCAAACCTAATGTTAGTCTTGTAAAATGACATGTTTGTAGAATATGCACAAATGGGTAATGTTGAAAATTCTTGAAAGAGATTTTAAGCAAATAATATTGACATGTTTAAAGCAAAATTTAGCGACCTTTGTCAGCACCCTCCCTATATGTGCCAACATGGGAGCTTTACAACAGGGTATGGAGGTACTTAAAAAATAAAGCAAATATTTATTAGATATTGTAATCATGACTTCCCTGATAGACAAGCATGGAAAATGCGAAACCTTTAAGAAGGCACACAATTTTTTGACCACATGACGGAACAAGACCTGACTGAAGGAATTAAAAACATTACACAGTAGTATCCACATAAACGATATTATATCTGACTGTGAAAATCTAAAATCTTCGAAGACATCTTGTCATGCAATATGATAACTGCAGTTTATGGAAGGCATCAGTTTCCTCAAGTGGTAGTGCAAATGGTCCATAAAATACGATTGGCTGGTTGAAAATAGTAAGTGAAATTAGATCATTCTCAGATGTTGCAGGTGTGATTTCCTGGATTTGATATGTGAAGATTTGGTGTTTTGGCTCAAAAGTTTGATGACTATGGTGATGTTTTGCATTTGATGCACTTGTTTTCCTTCTATTAAATGAGAGATTTCATTAGGAATTAACTCAAGGATTCAATCTTCTTGTGAATGGATGCTTCCAATTTGATTCATCTCATTTCTCCTTTATTTTCTCAGTTTGATTTAAGGTTTATCATTTGGCTTAATGCCTGAAGTCATACAAATTTCTCTGATCTGCAAAACATCTTCTCTTTGGCCATGAAATTTCTGCCTTGGTTATTATGCTATTTTCAGCAAGCCGAAGGCTTCTGATTAAATAATTTAAGTTTACAGTGGCTCGTGTATCTTTTCTTTAATTTACCTATCAAACGAAAAGATCCGACCAAGACATATTGAGTGTTAAAATTGAGTAAAACACCATATCTAGCTCTGGGTGTGGCATTGCCCAACAAATGAGAACAGTTTAATCTCGATCTCAAGTGACACTTAGGCTGAAGATTTATCCAAGAAGATTTACCAATCAAAAAATATTTTTAAAGCTTTGTTTTTAAACCAGTAAAATTTCTCTAAGGTAAAAGAATAAATCACAACGAAGAAATGCTCACAGAAACTCACCTGAAAATTCTTGAAATTCTGATTTGCCTCTCTTTCACATGCCAACCTCGCCAAGGATTGTGCGAAAGTTTCAGTCTCTCCAGAATCAATGTCACTACTGACCAGCTGCTTACCACAGCATTGACAAACACCCTCTGGACTCATAATAGTTTTCTCAACTCTCCAATTCCCCTTCCCAAGCCAACCTTGGCCATGCCCACCTCCACCATCACTCACCATTGCTTCCCTAATTTTAACCGCATCCCACTTCTCCTTCCCCACCTCAGCCCCAACCTTGCTCTTAAACCACTGCTCGATAACCTCACAAGTAGAAGGCGACACCTGTCTAACATTGGCCCTTAACCTATGCATTAAAGAATATACCTTTTCTTCTCTACCCACTTCAATACTTAGCCTCAGTAGTGCCCTCAACTCTTCCTCCTCTGGCTTGACACCCTTGCTCACCATATACTCGTCCACCTCATATGCCTTGTCAGCCTCTTTTCTCTTACAAAAAGCAAGCAGAGCAGGGCTGTAAGACCTCAGCTTAGGGAACAGATTCTGACCCACCATTTTCTTCACCATTTCAAATGCCATGTCAGCATCCTCATTGGCAGCTGCCAGCCTAGCAACTGCTGTGAGTGTGGCTTCATTTGGAGGGATGTTGGAGCTGATCATGTATCGGTATATTTCAAATCCCTTATTGGAGGCAAATGTTTTATCAGATTCTTGAAGAGTCTCTTTGGGTCTGAGGAGTCCCATGGCCTCGGAAGAACAGAGATATAGAAGTGTATTGCAATGATAAAGATTGAGTTTTATTCCTTGGGCCATTGCTTTTTCATAGAGTGAGATTGCTTGTGATATATCCTTGTGTTTTGAACATGTTTCTAGACCAAATCTTAGCTGCCCTTCTGGAGTTTGATTTTTTTTCTTCACAGCCCTAGTAGGTTGACGTTCATTCTGCTTAGAAGAATCCATAAAACCCGTTGCAGTGAGCTTCACTATAAATGCGAAAAGCCCGCTGATTTAAAAAAAGCCGAGTAGTTAGGTATTTATGGCTTCGCCTCATCAGCTCGACATAGCTGTAATAATAGTGAATCTCAATATCAATTTACAAAACGAGAGCTGTTAGTATTCCAGCTTCAGCGTGGACACAGATCAGTTCATGAAAGTACTTTTCTGATTTCTCTTTCAACTATGGCGGAAAAAGCTCCTTTCCTTAGAAAAGGTTTGATCTAAGAGCTTGAAATGCCAAAGCCATGAATTGTTTTTATTGTTTCTCTTTTCGAAAGAGAAATTTTGGTTGAAAATGAATTGTTGGTTTTCTACTATTTAAATTGATAATGAGATTTTGAGATTTTGGTTAGAATATTTGTGTATTTGTTTTAGGTATTATTATAGTTGTTACATTTCAAAATAAAATGTTTTGTATTTCAGGTGTTCCATCTATGCAAAAGACAAATTTTCTCTTCTTGTAATTCTTTTGATCTTTTTCAAATGTAAGTTAATTCTTCTTTGAACTACGAGAGCATTTGCTCTCTCAAAGATATTGACCATTAAATAGACTTTTTGTTTATGGTTAGAAATGGGGTTAAATTCCATAAGATAATAATTATTCTTTTCTCCCTAATCCATTTTCCCATAGACATTTGAAACATATTTACAACAAACACATTTATTTCTTTGTTATTATTAGAGCATGTAGTGAACATGTCATTTGCCTATCCACTTTCTAGTTTACTTCATCCATGACTTCTTTTTTCACTCATAATATCTCAAAAACAATCTTGGACCATCTATTTGCCTCCATCTACTCTATCTTTCTTAGATATCTTAAGAGACACACCATAGCAATAGCTTCAATAGGAATTGTACTTATTTCAATTAGAAGAATCTCATAGACCAAAAATTTTTAATTTGAATTTGCTTGTGATCATGTGTTTTTTTATTTTCTCTAGCTAGTTCCATTTGATATTTGAAGTGCTACTAATCCATATTTCACTCATATAGCACTGCTAGAATAATTAATAGCCCAAATAGAATCTAAATAGTTTTCCAATCCCATAGCTCCATCTCTCTAACTCTATTTTGAAGGACAAAAAGTACCCTCCAACCTCCCAAAATTCTCTTAATTTCTCAAGTTTTCCAACTAAGCTCGTTATCAAAGTCAATCCCAAGATATTTATACTTTGTTACTTCTTATAAAATGTTTCCTTCAAAATAAAAGTTGAACTAATTTATTTTTTATATTAAAGAAGATCACGATCTCAATCTTATTGGTATTTACTTACATATTCACTTATGGAATTTGATAAGCAAGAATGTTTAATTAGTTATTATTATTTTTAAATATATGATCTCAACAATTAAGAATATTTATTATTTATCAAATTTTTATATAATATTGGAAGAGTAAAAATATTTATTTTCAAACAAAAATATAAAACATGTAATTAAAAAAAGTATCTTGTTTTATATTTTTGAAATGAATATAGAATATAATTTATCTTCAATATCATTTCAATGAAAAAATACATATTTCTTAATAAAGAAATAAATGTAATATAAGTTAAATTAATTAAATGTTAATAAATTGTCTTGAGATTGATAATGATATTGAAATAAATGCTTAAAATTTTAAATAATAAATAAAGATACTTAACTTTTGACTCTACTAGATGTTTATAATTTGCTTACCCTTGCACCAAAAAATTTGAACTTGTCAAATGATTATGTGTGAATCAATAAAATAATTGTTTAATTATGCAATTCACTTTTACAACTATAGAATCACCCAACATGACTCTAGAATTACTCATACATCTACAAATCTAATCTTTTTGCATGAATCTAAACTATATCTATAGATATGAACTTTGTTAAATTTCAAGTATGTAACCTACTCACCTTGATCTTTATAACCTACATAAATAAAAGGTAGTATGGATAAAGGAGTTTGCTAGGCCAATATTGTTCACCTTTGCTTGAAACCTTGGATATTGATTTAATAGTTTGGTACGAAGATCAAAGACAAAAAGCAATGATACAATATGCCCTAGAATGTTGATGTACTACTAATATCACATAATAATATTTTGATGCTCCTTGATGTGTGCTATGGGTGTTATTTCAATATTAAACGTACGTTAGATATATCTTACTTCCCCAAAATGAATTAGGTCATTTTATACAACACCCTAGCATGCAATTCAAATGTGTGTTTTGATTTACTTGACTCAAAATGTCTAAATGGAGGGAAGTGTTAGGATCATATTTTAAACTTAAATTTTGAAGTAAATGGGATCATTTATAATATTATGGAACTGGACTAGTTTAATTCCATGATTGTGAATCTAAATCAAGGTGATGGATGAATAAATTAAGGCTCAAGGTTGGCCCTAGGAATAAATAGAAATGGATTCAAGCTAGAATCAATGTGTTTGTCAACTTTCACGTTAAATATATTATGTTGCAAACTAGTGATTGCATTAACAATAAATAAGTCAAAGTAACTCCAAAATGAGGGGAGAAAGTGCAAGGTATGTAATGTTTGCCATTATATTTTTCCCCCACTTGAACTTGCATCTGAGCTACTATGAATATGTATTTAAAATATAAATAATAGTAATCATGTAAAGGATACAAATAATGGTATGAATTCTACACACTTAGGCTCGTAATGAGTGCTCAACCTAGAAACCTACAATCATAAAAAAAAATCAATGAGTAATGTCTATTAAGCATTCTTAAAAAGTCATAAATAAATAATAATTAAAATATTATGAAGACAACAATAAGATATTACCATTGGGCAACATATAAGGTATTGTCATGGGATAATTAAAGGCACTACCTAATGGCAACTAATATAACACTTTTCCTCATAAGAAGTGGGGTATTACCTCTAAGGGTAACCATAAGGTACTACTTGAAGCAATTATAATCATCATCCTATAAGTTAATCACTCCAAACATAATCATCAAAGAGTGCCAATGATAATGTCGATGCATGGTGTCGCCCTTAATCTCCTTGTGTTGTGCATGTGTGATGCTTGAGGTTCATGACATGGTCTAACTGCCTCCCATGGTTCTTAATTGACACTTGTATCAGGCATCGATAGGTTGACCTTTTGGTGCAACGGCAAGGCCAACAATTGGTATCAAAGTTAATATGGGTCTGAACCCTTCACTTGCATTGGGGAGGATTATTGCAAGGTGTCACCCTCGGTCTCCTTGTGTTGTGCATGTGTGGTGCTCAGGGTTCAATACATGGTCTAATCACCTCCCATGGATCTTAACCGACGCTTGTATCAGGCATTGATAGGTCGACCTTTTGGTGTAAGGGCAAGGCTAACAAATGTACACCTCTCACCAATTAGATTCACACATAGCATGTAATTAATTTGGAGGAAAGAAGAAAAGATGTGTAAAATGATTTGATCTTGTAAAGCCCAATATATAAGAATTTAAATATATCATAATGTGAAAACCATGTACGGCGGTAAGCAAAAAGTAGCCTCTAATGTTACCCCCAATCAAATTCATAAAGCAAATGGAAGCATTCATAAATGCTATATAAGGAAATTTGTGAGCATTAACAAGTGTAAAATGCCAGCATAATAATCATTGATAAAGTGTAATCATAATAGACATGTTAGCATAAGATATGATCATGGTTATCATAAACATGTAAGAGTTGTAAGATATAATCTTGGCATCTATAGAATAATTTGTAATCATCATAAGTTAGATTGTGTGAGATAAAAATGACCTGTATGGGAAAGGATCATGATCATGAAACATGAAACTTGGTTATGGTGTAGGTAAGAGCATGGATCTGTGATACAATTTTGGCTCTTAAGATGCCACTTTTTTTTTTAAATCAACAAAATCTAATTTGCATGAGAAAATGAAGATAGTTACACTCAAAATTTCAAGATGCAGCAAGAACAAGAGTTGAAGTGCTCTAAGTCTAGTTTCTAAGCTACTAATTATTTTTTAAATTAATGAAGATTAAGGGTCTCCAAAAGGGGGGGTCCAAAATAGGTCTTATTTTTATAAAAAAAAATAGCATAGCACCTGAGGGCTCCCCCCTCTTTGATTAACTTTTTTTTAGAATTTCAAAAATTCGAACAGTGAGAAATTAGCTAAAACCATGTAGTTTATTCTTGTTCTTTCAGATAATTTTTTTAATGAATATATAATATTTTATGAATTTTGAAAGTGGACACATGCTGAAAAGCTAAAATTTGAGTGTGCTCGCCCCTAAATTTTTTGAAAACTAATCAAAAATTGATTTTTTTCATCATGTGTAGAATGGAGTCTAGTTTTAAAAAATGTAATTTGTTTCACGTTTTAATGAACGAATAAAAATCTATCCTAAAACTAGCACATGTTGGTTTTTGACCAAAAACAGAGGCATTTACAATAGAAGTTATGGATCAAAACCTTAACTGAATCAAAATGAAAAAAGAATTATATATTTAGATAGCTAAGAGAGAGGTTAATGCCATCACGGTTTTTTTATAAACTTGCATTGAAATACATGCAAACGTGATGGTGAGCAAAGACAAAAATATGAGGAAATTTGCCAAATCCTTTCAATTCACTCATCCAAAGCAGGTCATTTGTTGAGCGCCAAATTTGGCACTCGCCAAATGGTACATCACATTTGGCGAGCGCCAAATTTGGCATGCGCCAAATGTGATGTGCCATTTGGTGAGCACCAAATTTGGCGCTCGCCAAATGACCTACTTTGAACAAAATCTTTCCCCTCTCTTTGGTCAACCACTTTGATAATGCCGAGAGTGCATGGTTTATGATCGTAGATGGATAGTTGAGGTTTTACCTTTCATACGCTTTCCTTCTTACCCTAACTAGATAACTCTCTATCCCTCTAAAGTCTCTCTCTCTCAAGTCTCACTCCCTCCCACGCTACCTAGACTACTCTCTCTCACTCCAATCCCCTCTCTCGATTCTCGTTCCCTCCCACCCTACCTAGATAAATCTATCTCACTCCAACCCCGTTTCTCACACTCCTCTCTCCCCCTATGGTCTTTTTGTCTCTCTCACTCCATTTCCCTCGCTTAGGTCATTATCTTTCTCTC